>JBAMNC010000666.1:0-275000 GCA_037902135.1 Cetoscarus ocellatus | reverse complement strand
CTATTCACAGTGTGTGCAAAATACTAACAAGAACTCAAAGCGTCAGCTGTAGGCTGGAAAAGCTCTCATACCGCTGCGGGCAGGTAGAGGAGGCTGTTACAAAATGTGCTCAAGGGGAAGGATAAAAGCAGGAGGGCAGGAGAATCAGGGTAAGAGGGGCCATCGGATAATGAGGCGAGGGGAGAACAAGGTAAAGTCTCAGAATATCTTAATCGTCATCCCAGTTTTCCAGGACAAATCCCCTTTGGGTTGATGGCATTACACATGCACACACATACACATACACAAACACACACACATAGCACTCTCTCTATACTCAGAGGCAAGCAAGGATGTAGTGTGAATAATTATTGTGTCCTAGATGTGATGGTAATATTACTTTAAACATAGTGGTTCAGCATCCAGCAAACTCCTGTTTCTGTTGAAGCTGGTGCTTTATCTTGAGAATAAATAGCTTTGTGGGCTTATAGTGCTTATCACTTTACACTCTGGCAATAGAGACAAATCTTTAAGCCTCACCAAGAAACACACAAAGTGTAGAAACAAAGGGCTCACATAAGACTGGAAGATAACCAGCCAGTATTTTTTATCAACGGGGATCTTTTCTATAATGTCTGCTCACCTTTTTTCTTAAAAAAGAAAAAAAAAAAACTCAACTATGGTTTATGTTTCTCATTTAGAAAACAAGTGTCAAAAGGCACATTTGTGCATATACAGGTGCATCTCCCAAATCATGGGATTTACCCAACATTAAAAGTAAAACTTTCACATAAAATCCTGAAAAGAACCCGACAGAGCAGAGAGTACCAAACTTTTCTATAAGTCTTTCGTCAGAAAATAATAAAGATGACTGTGCCACTGTGATGTACCTACCCTTTAGTGTTTTCAAGTTATTTGAACCAACCCAGTACATAAGGCATGTACTATATTATCAGAACAGTATTGATATCAGCAGATATTTGCCCAAAATACTGATTATGTGTTTCATCAGATGCTGAGTGTGAACTTCTATAAATCAAAAGTTTTATTTATTAAAGAATAAAATGTTGTTTTTCTTGCTTTGTTTGTTTCTAACACAAGTAGATTGTCACCATGAAAGGAAAAACCACCATTATTGATTATTGAATCATCATTTTTGCTCAATAATTGTCACAAACTAATAATGAGATCAACATGAGTCCAAGTGCTAGTGGTAGGTTTTCAGGGTCAACAAGTTACATTATGAGGGTTTCTTCACCATAGAACTATTTCCTTTAGGTGTAACAGCAATATGTGAGCTACACTGGCGAATATTTGCGCTCTCCGAGAGCTGTCTTGGTTATTTTTGAACTTTGCTTAGGGGCTGAGATGAGGGAGAATGGGGGAGGGGGTGCATGTGGCCCCTGGATGCCAGCTGACCACCCCTAATCCAGTCTAAATAAAAGGATCACTGTAAAATGAAGTCAGAAGGTATATTTATTTTTCCTGAGCCCTCTCTCTCTCACCAACACACAAACAGTTAGTATGAGGGGTGGGGTCAGTGAGTTCATTTGTCACTGGTAGTGGACTAGTACAGCTTATGTTGAAATAGAGAAAGCAAAAAAATTGTCTGTTTAGCTTGGACAAAAAAAAGGCATGAGATGAAAGATTGCTTGGGTGTTTTTTCAACTCCAGAGATCAAGCCAATGAGTTGTAGAACCCTGCGGCACAGCATGCATGATAAAAGAAACATTGCTGTCCCTCCACATGTGCTGTATGTGAGCAAGTCAAGAATGTTAGATGAACATATAGATTTAGACACTCAGTGCAAAGAAATACATTTCTGAGAGCATATGCAGAAAAGATAACAGTGTCAAAGAGGATAAGTGAAAGAAATTATCAATAAAACAAAGAAGAAACAGGAATCCCAGAGGGACAACAGTGACTTTAAAAAGAGATAACAGAGATGGAGGGGAGCAGAGAGTAAACGAAATAACAGAGTCAGTCAGAGGAAACAGAATGAAAGATAAATAAAAACAGAGAGAGATGAAGCTCTTATTGGCAGAAATCTGAGTAAGATGGAGGGAGAGGGTTGCAGTAGTGGAGGGGGGGGGGCATTGCACTGCATAGCAAGAGATGTTGCTCATGTCGCTGAGGAGAGACGGAACGAGAGAGAGACAAAGACGGAAAGAAAGTGAGAGAAAGTGTTAAGCCCTGCGCTGCAGACATGCGTTACAAATCCCCAGGGAACCCGGTGGCAGATCAGTACAGGATCAATCTGCTGCACCTCAGCAGGGACGCAGCACACTCCCTCCATTCCCACACACCCCTCACCTTACTGTATGTGAGTGAATGCCTTTGTGTGTGTGTGTGTGAGAGACCATGGAGCTGGAACAGAAATGACTGAGAGCTGGGAGGTGCTTTTGCAGGAAGAAGAGGGGAGATGGAGAGGAGAGAATAGAGCAGGTGAGACATGGCAGAATTAAACACATGGCAGTGCAAGGAGGTGAAATTTATCAAGTGACTGAGTAGGGCTGAGAAAAAAATTCACTGCATCACTCTTTTTAGATCTTAAGCCAGAGATACACTTGCGGTTTGTCCTTGCATTCATAATCATGTCTGTTGGCATCATGAGCGTTTTTGCTCTTACACGTGCCTGTATGTTACTGAAGAACATGATGAGACTGTATGCAACTATGTAACGTGTTGAAGATCAACTGTAAACATGGCAGTAATTCTGAGAGTAAAATTTAAAAAATAACACCAATAATCAATCATCATCAAATATTTGTTAGCAACTGTTGACCAGTGGTCAGACCACACCATCAGCACCTCATTTCTACAAATATTTCCCTCTGTGTGCCGTCAGAACTGTCTCTGTGTTGTGGTCTAATGAGAGGCTGTGTAATCTGATGACTTTTGGATGACTGTGCTCATAGACATTGTTAATGCACAGGCAAAACAAAGGTTTACCCTCCAATGCTTCATTGTATACTGTTTTTTAATCACTGCATCATTATTATAAGTCAGTAGTTCAGATGTTCAAAAATACCACCAATGAAAGTAAGCTAACACAAACACACCAACAGAGGAAGTCCATGGTGTCAACTCAAGTATAACTCAAGGTCACCAATTTACACAGGCACTAATTGAAGTAATACATCCAACTTATTTCCCTATTTTCCAGCTTTTAAAAGAGAATTTACTTCTCATTAGCTACATTAACAGCCATGTTTGTATCTCTACAGTTTCACACATTATTCAGATGTTGATGACTGTGGTCTTGATTTATCAGTTTGTCTTTTAAGCTTTGTTATAGTTGTTCCTGCTGCCATGTTGACTGTCATATCTCCTCTGCTCCTGCTCTGATCCTGCCTGCGACATATAGACTGCAGGTTGGGTCTGCATCACATTAAAGATGACGTGCTCAACCAACGTGTTGACGTAGGGGGGTGCTAGCAGCCATCATGTGTACGTGTTTGTGAGGTTAACAGCAAGTATTTCTCCAGCTTAAGTGGCAACGTACAATAAATATCTTGATTTTTTTTTATGTAGAAAAATAACAAATTGTTGTTATGATTCCAGAGTAATAAACTTTTATATGATACTGGTAAAAATCAAACAATACTATAATAATTTTTGTATCATTGCAAAAAAAGAGAAGTCTTGGACACTCAAATATTTGTCTATTTGGTTGCTGATTTTAATTATAAGAAATGCAAACAAACTCCTAAACATTGTCTAAATTATAAACACTGTTTGGGGTTATTTGTTAAAGGTCTTAGATTACCTTATGGTCCAAACAAGTTTATGCATGAAGTAAGGTAATATGTTTTTTAAGTTCTTATATCATTGAGAAAACTGACAAAAAAAGCTATTGTGGCTGTATGTGTGCATAACCATTGTAACAGCTCAGGGTGGGAAAATGACCACTCAGATTGTTACTACAGACTTATTTCTGTTGGCCGCGAAAGAAAAAAATGGATGTATATATGTTATGTATATACTAGATGTATGAAAATCGAAGTACTTCACTCAAGTTTTTCTTACAGCAAGTATGCAAGCACTCCAGACTGATTTAACTTTAGTGATAATTTTACTTAGCAACTTCTTTTGTATTGGAGTAGTATTTGAGCATGAAGGTCTATATGTTTACTCAAGCACTGAAATCTAATTTCTACACCACTGGTTAGCTGCACTTTCAACAAATAAAAACATTATTTTTAATATGAATTCATCTGAAGTAAGAAGTAAGTAGAGCAATTACATTACTTTCTTGAGGAGCAGTATGTAAAAAGGAATTCATAACAGTCAATGCCCAACACTGTGGACTTACGGTGAATGCTTGCAGTTTTTACAATGATATGCAAGAAGTGGTTACAAGGTTTGATTTTTGGTATCCCAACAGTGCTTTCATGCATTATGCTTCTCAGTATGTGACACAGTTACGTAACGTACAGTATGTAACGCTGTTACCTGAACAGTAATTTTTGAAATAATGCTCCCCAAACTGACTTTACCTTAAGATGGCTTCAAACTTCATAAACATAATTATTACCACATGTACTGTAACAGAGAGGGGGCACTGTATCCCACATTCTCATCATTTTAACCATATTTTCAAATGATGCCAACCTACTTTGTATAAGCAAACTTGACAGTGTGCAGGAGTTTGTCTGCAATTTCTGGAAATAAAAAAAAAAATCATCCAGTTTTGGGAACTTAGGACTTCTGTTTTTGTTACCTGGTTATCAGCATGAACATAAAAGCTACTTTGATCAAATAAAATCAAGGAATGGATCACATCGATTTGGACTAAACATTTCAATTAGATTATCTTGTTGTCAATATGCAAATTATACTCTTACCTGTGTATTAATGTAAAAAACTTATTTTTTTACTACTAGAAGCTTGGCATACAGTGTAGTTTCAACAGAAGTGATTGCACATTAACCAATAGCCAAATAAAGTTGAAAAAATGTGTGTCATCTTAATTCAACTTAATGAACTGATGGTAAAAACACTAATGTCTTACCTTATTTCTCATTTGAAAACACATTGATACATCTGAAAACATGATATATTGCCCAGCCCTATGACCAATAAAAAAACAACTTACTTCACAGCACTAAGATAAAAGCACAGTTTAGAATCACTTGGAAGAGGTAATGTCTCCATAATCAAATCAAAAATGCACTCCTGTGTTTGGTACCCCTGAAGAAAGCAGCATCACTGCTGGCATCTAATGGTGCTCTAAGATAAATGACAGAAAACAATGCTAGTGATAAAAAGCCCACACAGGAGATAAAGCATCAACTCTCCCATCACAGCCATTAGAGAGAAAAGCATAACACTGACCTCAGTTCAGTGTTTGGGGACACCGTGATCCAACTGCCTGTAACTCGATCTTATTAGAGCGTTAAGTCATTACTGCATGTACACACAGAGGCCTCACAATGCAATTAGCTATTAGCCCATCACACTGACAAAGCATGGCTAATTAGCAGATCGCGAGGCACACAGGGAGCAGAACAAAACATATTTAATATCCCCATCAACACTCTCGCAGAATACCATGTGTCAGGTGATGTTTAGAGGCTTTTTCATGCTTGGTTGAGCAGCATTTCACAGAAATAAGTTGTATTTGTACATACATTTAAATCTAAATCTGCACGCAGACAGGGGATTTTTATTGAAGTATGTTGAGAAAGTATTTAAAATTCAGCCTCCCATATCCCTCTTGTGTTTGCAACCCTGTTTGACTTATTCCCAAAATGTTTATCAAAGTACTAAAACAAACCTAGTTATAAAAGTCTTAACTGCAGATATTTTAAACTCATGTCTATGAATGACTTTCAAGGAAGCTGCATCAGGGCCAAATCTGTTTGAAATTCTGTTCTGATCAGCAAAAATTAGATCTGTTTGTTTGTAGTAGCTAGAGCCGCTGGACAGGCAGCTCGGTCTTGGCCACTGTTGGCGGAGGTTGAGAGTTGAGTCAGAGTGTTAGGTGTGTTTCTCTCTTTGAGGGTGAATGAAGTGGATTATGTTAGGTCAGCTCTGGCCAGATCAAAGTAAAAAGTCTGACAAGAACCGAGGAACCTCTGAGAAATATATGCAGGCATGCACACACACACACACACACACACACATACTCTTTGGCAAAGGACAGGCTGTCAGCATGCCAAAGAAACTACTCTTTGAGCTCTCCATAAATTCACTTTGAAGGAGATCTGACTGGGTAATAGCTTGTATGGAAAACACTGTCATACAAGAATAAACACACACAAAAACACTAGAGCTGTTCCAATACCAAGTCTGCTATCAGTGACTAAGTACTTCTGAAAAAGCTAATTGTTTTAGATAAGTTATACCAACGGCCAGTACGTTTACATGCACAGTCAAGTGGAGCAACTGATTTTGCTCAGTTGTTGTTTACCTGGACTACTGTCACCGTCCGTATAGATACAAGCACTGCGGTGATGGAAACATGTTCACTTCTGCTGCAGTAGATGGGAAAATACCTTTGGGTGAAGTAATATGTCCTAAACATCATATCAAGGTATTTTATTGTCGATCTAATAATGGCTACAACACACCTTTCCCCTAAAACAAGCCTGTGTGTGTGTATTCATAAGCATCACAAGATCATTTCTTAAAGGAATATTTCAGCATTTTTGAAGTTGGGTTATATCAGGTACTTGACAATAGCCAGTGAAGTGGCTGAAAGAGCTACATAGAAGGAGCTCAGATGATAATAAGGAACCTTACTGTTGACATTGCTGTTGGAAGTCCCTGTGTTTGGCACTATTTTACGCTGTGCGCTTTGATTCTACTTATCTGCTGTTTGGCTCTGTGGACTCAGGAAGACACAACAACAGCAGAGGAAACTAATACTGAGGCAAATTTGAATGATTTTTAATGGTTTAGAAAGAAAAAGCTAACTGCTGTCTTCCAGCTGTAAGTGTATATCATTTTTAGCAATATGTCTGAACTGTTCAATTACCTTAAAACAACAAGATGAAGTTTGATAAAAGCCTAAACAAAGAGACATCCATTTTGAAACTTACCATATTTTACATCTGCTGTTCTGCTAAAATTCACAGGTGAACAACTTCAATCTTGACCTATTGACTTCTTCAACTAATCTTTTTCTGAGCGTTTTAATGATGTGAACCACTGTAACAGCGTACTGCTTCTGCTGCTATATACAGTACATGCCCATTTAGGTCTGTGTTTAGCTTTAAGAACTCGCTGTGGTGGGTGTAATTTATAGCAATACTTTTCCTGCTTCTTACTCAACTTCCTGTGGCACAATAAGATATAGCACAATATAGCACAGTAGGTATCTAGACCTCATCTCTGTATTTACCTCTACATATTTACATTGTCATTTTAGCCATTAGTGTGCATTTGCCATGCAGTGACTTAACCGTGACATCCGCTCCAAATGGGTCTATTGTTTGAAACATAAGGATCAATTTTTACACACAAAGAGAGCAAAATATTGCCTTCATGTTGTTTTTAACTCAGTGTAAACGCACTGACTTTGGTCCTTCCAAAGAATATAATATTAAACAAAAGTTTAAAGGTCATCAATCATTTTTTTCACCATGTGTTTATAACTCATAACCAATTAGAGGTTTCTCTGTTATCAGCAGATATTAAAATCAGCATTGGAACATCTCTAAATCACACAAACACAATTAAAAGCCCTAAAATCCAAATTGTGAAAAATGAGTTGGAAGGAAACACAGCAACACTGACATTAATTAAAGAGAATCAGATTTTATGAAGCAATTCTCAGGAAGTAAGTGCAGCACTGACCCTCCAGCCCCACCCCAGACAGACAATGTCAAATAAACTATCACATTTAAATTAGGGCATAGACCAGACCAGTCTGGGCTAGAAGCAACATCACCCTACTAGCAACCTGCCTTAGCAACCTGTAAGTAGGCCTAAAGTGGTGGCGAGGTTACTAGAGCAGAGCTGGGCCTTGTTCAATGCTGAAAACACACACTGGTTTCTGTGGGTATATGTGCCCTGTCACCATAGTGGGAGAAGTTTGTCATGGTGCAACATGCAGACCCTCAACCTGGGGAGTACAACGTGTGGTGCTCCTGTGTTTCCTTGATATAATTCACGGCCGATACAGCCAGTGAAGACCCTGTTTGAATTCTGGAGCACCACACGCATAGCTCCTCAGGTAATGGGCCGACAGAAAGAGGGTGGGAGCTTGAGGCTACAATGTGGGAGACCCAGGCACTGGACTAGCCCAGAGCACGCTGCACTAGGCTGGACTGGAGTATTCAACTTATTTGACCAAACAGTAAATCTAATAAATCAAAGCAGATTAGGACAACAAGGTAAATCAAAAAAGGAGCATGTCAGCGCAAGAAAACAAACTGAATGTGGCTACTACAAACAGGCTCTGATAAATTAGAGGAGACAGGACAGTGCAAAGCAAAGTGCAGGACAATGCAGGAGATAGACAGGTAGTTTAAACAGAGCAGAGCAGTCATTTAAATGCATCGAGTTTAGGCGGAAAATAAATTTGAAATTATACACAAAGAATGCATTTTCAATAAGTTAGACCGACTTGTGTGGGGTCTGCATCGAGTGTGAGTGTTTGCAAAGCCACACATATGCTTGTGTGGGATGATCAAACCACTTGAAGCAATGTTTTAGATTGCAGCTTAGTGAGGGCTAGAGGAGGATGAGGATCATTGGCTGAATAATGTACGCATTATGTGTTAAATATGGATGCAATGTGAGTGTGTATGTGTGTCTCTGAGAACAAATACACAGAAGGAGAGCAATACACAGTCATGCTGCAGTGGGCTTTTTTGCATGATTAGTGTGCATGCAAAACACACACACGGCTTGTGGCCTAATGACATAAAACACATTGACGAAGTTACACAAGTATGGACTAGGGCTTAACGATATATCTTTCTACCATTGCAGTTGCAAGGTACAGTGTCAGTCTGACCAAAGTGATGTTATGCTGCCAATTGTGTTGTTTAATGAAAACCAAACTGTGAGTTTTCTGGTTTCTTTATATACAATAAAAGTCTGATATCACCTTCAGCAATCAGAGAAGCCACAGCTGTACATGCAGAGTCTGTGTGTCTCCTGCATGTAAGGACATAAATGCTACAGACAACGCTGCTGCCAAGTTTTTCCTTATTTATTTCTTTAACTATTTGACTCCTAATGTAAAAGTACTCATTACCTGGTGGTTATGTCTGCATACAGAGACTGTTGTCCTCTGCTTGTTGCATGGGTTAAAGTCTGGCCTTTGGTATTCTGCACAAATGTCATTTCTCACTGCATCTCCACAGTTCCTGACTAATACCTCTGTCCTAAAAATACCTAAAAAATAAATCTTAGAAACAGCAGATATCCAAAAGACATTTTGCATTTGATTGCATTTTGCAAAAATCCAAAATTAATTCAGACTGTCCATAAATCGATTCATGGTGACAATCTATGCATACTGAGCAGGGGGAGTGTTGCTCCTGGAGTGTGAGCTGCATTAACCCTTCAGATATATTAAAACTTTTTTTTTATTTTTGTTTTAGGTTGTCCACAGTATATCTATTTTTGGAATAAGCTCACACAAACATTACAAATAAACGAGCTGTTTATCTTGAGCTCATTATGATGGACTTTTTTGTGTCAAATCATGTCATCCAGACTCTCGGGGCACAGCAGTCAGGAGCAGATCCTGAAATAGACACCTTTTTGAAGCAATATTATGAATCAGCTTGAATCAGAAATCAATTTTAATAGAATCATGACCCCAGAATTAGAATCGGATTAAATCATAACCAACTGAAAGATTCAAAAGTCTTTAAAAACGTATTTGTTGTATGTATCTTAAATTATCATCTAAACACAGCAGCTCTCATCAGAATACATTCCGTCCTCAAAAGCTGACTGCAACAGCCACAGATGTTGAAAGTCACCAGATAACACTGTCCCATGTTGAACCATAACAGAACGCCCAGGGCAGACACTGTTAAAGGTACAAAACAAGACAACTTTTGCAAACACAGTGGCCATGGAGCGTTAAGAGCGGAGTCCTGGAAATGGTCAATGATATAGACTAAAAGTAAAATTGTAAGTCACAATTAGATTTGTAAAGCTTGTGAAAAAAATGTGTTTTCCTTCTTTCCTTTTGAATGTTGTGTCTGCTCTGTGCATATGTGTGAGTGAGTGTTGGCTACTGCTTGAGAGTTGGACCCAGTGTATGATCAAAGTGTGGGTCCAGATGTGAAGTAACAAATAGTTGAGGATCCAAACAAAAGTCTAATCTTCAAACAGAAGTTTTAATGTGCATTCACAGAAGGAAACTGCATATATATCTAAACGTATCTCTTTAAAAATATTGGCATATATATTGCAGAAGGAAAAATATTGCAACGTCATTTTTTTTCCATATCGTTCAGCCCTTGTAAAGACACAGAAACAACTTCTGTGCTGCTGACTGGTTTGAGGCTCTCAGTGAGTTATGTGAAGCTTTATGGAAAACATGCAGAGCAATACAAACTGAGGATTTAAATATTAGCGATCAAAACAAAATCAAGACTTTATCATAGCCACTTCAAACCAAACCAGTCCAGTCTAGATCAGCACAGACAGCAGACTCGTCACCACCATGTTGCCCTTTAGTGCTCCTCTAAAGCAAGGAGCTTTCACATGTTTCACCTCCCACTGATTAAGGTCAGGGCTGAGTAAAACAGAGCTTTAACCACTGCTTTGGGTAAAGTTAGGGACATTGTACTATATTACCCAGCAGGCACCAGGTGGTGGCGGTGCAAAAGACACCATGGCAACTCCATGAAAATGCCATGGCAACACCATAGCAACTGCGGCCTCATTTGCTCGCTGGTGGTGTGGTACAGCCCAGACTTGCTACAGTGGCATGGTCGTCAGATACACACTTCAGTCACATCAGTAATAGTCACATTGTTCATTAATTATTTCATCAGTCAATTAATTGATCATCATCATCAACAATCAGTCAAAAGGAGCAAGAACACAGTATCTACTGGTCTCTGTTTTTTGCTAAGTGAGAGACGTACAGAGGAATGGGCTGATACAAGAAGGAGGTGTTCAAAGAAAAAATAAAGATATATATGATGAATGGGTTGATCAACATTGATGAGCAATGAGGATGTTATCAAGCAGAGTGTAAACAAGTGAAAAGAGGAGGTGTATACGCTTGTTAATAAAAGAAAGAACCAAATAGAAACAGAAGAGGAGGAAGCAAAAGAGACAGCAGACTGAATGAGACAAACAAACTGATGTGTCAAAAGCGGTGAGTGGAAAAAAACGAGATGTTAGGTAGTTTGAGAGGAGTGACAGACTGATAGCTAGAGTAGATACAGATGAATTAAGAGAGTTTAGACTTTTACTTGTCTTTTTTGTCACAGGCACTAATGTCTTCACAGTCATATAGGAGGAATCAAATTTCAAAAATGATTTCAGTGTCTAGAATCGCTACAAAGCTAAAACATTTAAAACTAGTTCATCTAACACTTCCTCCAAATATACCAAACTTAACTAATATATATATATACCTGTATGTATATATATGTATATATTTATTTGTACATATATATTTCTTTATAGATAATAGAATTCAAATGATAATTGAATACAATAAAATATTTCAGTTAAATCACAGTATAACATGGTACATTCTCAAAAACATAGTATATTTTAATATATTCTTTTTTCTCAGCATTAAATAAAAATAGATAAACAAAATAAGCCAGAGGGTTTTTTAAGAGTCACTTCTGTTCATGCAGTCACAGACTTAAGTATTAGCGCCTCAATTGAAATCAAAAATGCTCAATGACATACCAGGTTAAAAGCCCTGTTGATTGGTTGAAAATGATCGTGTTCAACTACACAGAAAGCAGTCAAACTGTTGCTGTGGTTTCTACTGTCGGGGTGCAGAGTAGAGCGAGCACAGAACCACCCTGTGAGGTGGCTACCCTGGGTCCTAAGCATTTGCTACAATTGAACTACACAACCCACCCACCATAAATCTTTGAGGTTTCATTCAGCTAAACATGCAATGATTCTGGGGGCTTTCCAAAAGATGGGAGAAGGCAAAAGCATTTCTCTAAAAATCACAGATTGTTTTTTAAAAAATAGCCCCACTCAGACCTAGAAAAAAAGAAGCAATCCATGTGCAGATAGAAGTACAGTCTGCCTCAACTAAAAGGCAAAGGAGTTAAAAGGGGAATCGAGAAGGTCGACTAACTCTTCGATCTGTGACAACATGCACAAACACTACGCACAGTCCATCACATAGCAGGTCAACTCCCCACCCCCACCCCTCCTTCTAGCCATTTTCAACAGCATCCAAAAGCTACAAAGTCTAAAAGTAGGTGTTTCTTTTGCTACATCATGTTAAAGCTACATTCAACTACAACAGAAGAAGAGCTTGGCTGTGGCTGGTCTTAGTGTGAGAAATGAGGTGGATATGTTGACCTTATGAAAATGGAGGGTGTATGCATTGCAATGTTGGCAACATTACCACAGTTTACACAGTAAATGGCTTTTGGCACAGCTCACAGGAGGTACAATGCTACAGTTCACTACTCTATCTTGAACACATAGCATTTCACATTCATATTGGTCAGCCAGAGCCAGGTGCTGTGAACTTTAACTCATTTATTATAATCACTTCTGGCCAAATTATATGGACCCTATTGCACCTACAGCAAAATCACTGAAGATGTGGCACATCTGTCTCTGGTTGAAACATATGACCTCATTTTAAACTGGAGGGAAAACAATTACAATGCAACCAGCAAACAGATGCGCTGTTGCATCCCTGTCACATTGAAGGTGGGAATATTGCTCAAAGTCAAACAGTCATCTGATTAGCTTGATAACAGGAGTTATTACTGACTGCATTTGGTGAAGCCTCTGCTACTGTGTATGCACCTTACAGAATTATTCAGTCTTATCTCTTAGAAGGATAAAGTCAAGGTAGATCATATCCACAGTACAAGTGTCCCTGGTACTTGCACTTAAAACCATATTTTCTTGCCAATGATTTAACAGAATCTCTTATTTTTTACCTAATGGCAAAATATATTCTCTGTCAATTGTACAGCTACACTATGGCACACATGTCTGAAAAAAACAATAAGGAATTGTGCTTTGTACAGTCTAAAGCTTACAAACTCTGCCAAGTTTCAGTGTTACAGTAAAATTCAATAATATCAATATCCTCAGAGAGCTTCCATATTACACCGCACTTTCAATTCCCTCACTTCCTCTGAATAAATCCTGACTGGCCACTTTCATAAAAATAATAAAGGTTATAGCTGCACACCGCTTCCTCTGCATCATGTAGCTACAATTATTAAACTCACCAGAAGCCTCTTGCACTAATGTCTCCAAAGCTTATTTGAATATTATGCAGCCATCTAGTGCCAATTACAGATATTGCACCAATCATCCCCTTCATTCACTTACATGATGGTGATTTATGCAATGTCCACATGTGGGAAGAGATGATGGGGCTTTATTTATGAACATAAATTACTTGAATTTAGCTAAAAAGCTCTTGAGAGGAAAATTGGCACTGCGATTAAATCATTCCCACTTCCAATACTAGCCACATCCAGCCTCCTCATGATTAAAACACTAACACAGTGAGAGAAATATATTGACAGAATTAAAAAAGAGGTTATGGGCAGAAAAGTCTGAATAAGAAGGAAAAGAAAGGACAGACATAAAAGAAAATCTGCTACATGTGTTTTTTTGTTCTTATTGATATTTCTCTTTGAAAGTTCAGTTTGTTTTTCAAATACTTAAACTGTGTTCAAGCCCTGGTTAGACCAGAGCCGACATGACAAGCTCCAACGAGGAGAAGTGTTTCCTGTTTAGTCTGATTGGTTAAAAGGGTTTCTAGTAAAACATGACATCACGTAGATGGTCCTGGGGTAGAGCTAGATGGGTCTGATGGCGTCATGAGGTCACTGTGGGCAGAAAAACAGCACTGTCGTCACTGCCCAGTGAAAGGTGATCAGGCAGACAGAGTGCATGAGAGAGCTGACTGCATTGCTTTTCATATCAACTGATTTTACAAAAGGGGGCAAAAAAGAGGGCAGTCTCTCCGACAACAAGAATCAGTCCACCAATCAGTTCCAATCAGTTCAAAAACCAGCAGCCAATGTGGACATGGAGCCAGAGTCTTTTGACCAAACACTGGTCTCTTTTTAGGCGAGGATGGGGGCTCTCCTCATCCCACCGAGGTGTGTTCTCAAAGCCAGAGGGAGGGAGACGTTTTGAGCATAAATCTTTGTGTATTGTGTGTGCGTGCTCGTGCATGTGTGTTTTTGTGTGTATAAATATGACATCATTTACTCACAGGTTGGAGACTACTCTTATCCGTAGTTGTGACTTGGGGAAGGGAGGAGAACCGAAGATGACATCACAAAGCTCAATTCTGAGCGGAGAAGAAGTTCAGGCGCTGCTGCCCCCTGTGATGCAGACTCACCTTCACTCTCATCATCATGGGACCCATCCAAACGAATGTAACTCAGCCTTGTGTGGCGTCTCACTGTTGCTCTTACTAGAACTCGTACAATTGAGCGGGTGGCGTTTGCGTTGCTCTCACACAGAACAGTGTTAGCATTAGGAATACAGTCTATGTTACTTCCCGCAGTGATGGTTGCTAGTTGATTACCTATGGACACCAAGGCAGCCAGTTCTCTGCTGTCATCCCTGCCTGTAGCTGCACTGGTACCAAGGTTGTCAGTAGCAGTGATACTCGCTCCCACGTCTCCCTCTCTCCTCTCCCCCTGTCATACCTCACTCTCCAGGCTGGAGAAGTGGGCTGACCCTCGGCGTGAGCACAGGCTCTTGGCTTTGAGTGGCAGGTGGGGGGAGTAGAACCTCCGTGGCTGTGGCACCGAGCGCAGTCTCTGATACTGGAGCTTGGCACTGGCTGAAGCCTGAGCCTGGCCCTGGCCCGCCATCCCTACCCCTGCTGGTGGTGAGACGGAGGATGAGGAGGGCGGAGGCGGGATGGGCATCGGGAGGGAGGTGGGAGACATGGACGGCTGCTGAGGCGGCGACGGCGAGGGTTGAGGTGGATGGTCTGTGGGCTGTGTGCTGAGGCTGAGGTTAGATTGGCTGCCTGATTTTGGCTGACTGGGATCTGGTTTCGGAGGCAGAGGTTTGGGTCGAGAACCCCCGCTGAAGCTATGGCAGTGGGGGAGAAGCTCTTCCTGGCTATGTGAGAGTACTGTGGCCCCCCTTTTGGAATGGGAGCTGTGTGAGCGACTGTGGGGGTGTGGATAAGGATGTGGTTGGGGGTAAAGACTGCAGGAGCACATGGTGGAACGCCCTGATTCTTCCCCTCTGTCCCTTGCTCTTCCCTTGCTCTTCCCTCCACCACTCTTCCACTTTTTATCCCCCTTTACAGGGATCTTGTCCATAGACCAGTACCTCCTTGGCGGAGGGAAAGCTGCAGGAGGCGGTGGCCACTGCGATCCAAGTCCTCCACTCCCTCCCCCTGATCCCCAACCTACTCCAGGCCCTGAACCCCAAAAATCAGCACCAATCCACCCCTCAGCTCGAGTCCCTAGTAAGGAATCATCCCGACTGTTAATACTTCCCCCCTTCTCTCTGGAGGGGTATGTCCCAAAGAACCAGCCTCCTCCACCTATTCCTCCTATCCCAGTGCTGCTCCCTCCTCCACCTCCCTCCCAGTATCTTTCAAAACGACCAAACTCTCCTGACGAACCCTCATCTGAATAGCTGTCTTCTGCTCTTGCCCTGTCCCTCTCTGACTCAGACACTGCCCCTCTACCTGTTCTCCTCCCCCTGTCCTCAACCCGCTCCCTTACTCGCTCCCTTTCTTCCTCTTCCTCATCCTCATCCTCATCATCATCCTCATCATCTTCAGAGTCCCACTCATGAAACGACAGCCCTTCTCTTGTCTGTGCTTTCTCTTTTTCATAATGCATTAACAAAGGGCGTCGCTCTCCAAGTCTACCACTGTCGTCTCTGTCCATCCCTCCACTTCTTCTCCTTTTAGAGGATGGAAGAAGAGGATGGAGGGATGTCGGAGGAGTATTAGAATCACCACCTCCTCTTCCATTTACCCAAAATTTGACTGATGCAGGGAGTTTGTTGAGGTTAGGGTAGCGCTTACTAGGGGTGTGATGTCTTGAATGTGAGCGTGAGGACTTGGGACGCCTCTCCCTACTTCTGCTGCTGTCCTCCTGCTCCCTGTCATTTCCATCATCTCCTCCTTCTCTCCTTCCTCTGTCCCTCTCTCCTTCCCATGAATCCCGGCCCTTGTCCCCAAATGTGCTCCGATACTGGGTAGAGAAGGAAGAGTAGTCTTGTATTACTCCCTCCCCCCTATCTCCCCCTGCCTCTCCTTCCCTCTCTTGCTCTACATCTCCCTCCTCTGGCTCAGAATGTCTCCCCCCAGTTGATTTCTTTCTCTTCTTCGTCTTAAGTGCTTTCTTCTTCTTCTTTTTCACCTTCCGTCGTTTCCTTTCTCGTTCCCTCTCTCTCTCTCTTTCTTCCCTCTTTTTCCTCTTTTTGTTCTTTTTCTTTTTCTTCTTTTCTTTCTCTTTCTCTTTCCTCCTCTTCTTTTCCCTCTTTTGCCTCTCACTCTCACCACCTGCTCCACTCCTTTCTCTCTCACTCCAGCTTGCCCACCACTCTTGGAGCTGGGACAGTTGACTCCCGCCTCTGTCTCTCTCCCGCTCCCTTTCTCTGTCACCCCAAGATGTGCGTGGTTTTCTGGGGGGTATGGGGGGTGGTAGACGCCCGTGGCTGAAGGAACGAGGCCGGATGATTGAGCGTTCCCTCTCCCTTCCTCTGCCAAGGAGAAGGCTTGACTCCTCTGTCAGCTCCTCGTCATCATCATCGTCCTCTCCATCTATTCCCCCAGTCCTGTCCCGTGTGCTCCTCGAGGAGCTGTAAGAGTAGGTAGGAGAGGTGGAGCGAGATGATGAGACAGATGAAGACGTCGATGTAGATGATGTAGTTGACGAAGAAGACGATGACGTGTAGTGCAAGGATGCAGAGGGAGAAGGAGGTGTGTAGGAGGGGCTGAGGGGTACTGGCACAGGAAGTGAGAGTGGGGGAGAGAGGGGGCGTGCCCTCCTCCCTCCTCCCTCTCTCACTCCCTCTCGTGCTCCTCCCCTCCGCCCCAGGGGCAAAATGTTCTCGTACAGGGGCCCTCCGGGCTCTTTGGGCTTCTTGGGCCTGCGCTTCCTCCAGAAGGATGAGGGGAGAGGGGGAGAGGGATGTGGCAGCGGGGGTGTAGGAGGCAGAGGGGCCTGACTCTTAGGAGGCAGTCTAGGAGTGCCCAGAGGTTTCACGGCCCCTTTCCCCTGACTTCCGCTGCCACCTCCTACCACCTTCTTCCCCACCCCGTGGTCCATGCTCTTTTCTGAGTAGAAGGCCACACTGGCTGGAGGGGGCTGGGGGTGGCCCCTGGGCATAGTCTTGGGGGTCTGGGACCCTGCCTGCTGCTCCATGCAGGGCCCCAGTCCCTCAGGGTCAATGGGACCATAGTACCTTTTGTAACCATCAAGTCCCCCACCCCCTCCAGCAGTTGAGGCCCAGTTTGGAGGGACTTTCTGAGCAAAGGGTCCCATGTCAGTGATGGCCCCTCTCACAGCCATTGGATTGGTGGCTGTGGCAGATTTGGGCAGCCTCCAGCGATCCACCACGGCCAGTCTGCGGTCTGGTCGGGGCAGAAAGGTGGAGCAAGGGAGGGGTGCACCAGAAATTGGGGTGTTGGAGGGACCCAGTGCTGTCCCAGAATGCACCACGGTGGGAGGAGAGCCTGGTAGAGGCGATTTGTAGACGGGCTGTGGTTGTTGCTGTTGTGGTGGCTGTTGCTGTTGCGCCATGGCAATGGCTGGATTGGTCATTGATGTTGAGACAACATGTGGCTGTGATGGGACAGTAACCATTGCAGTTTGGTGATGGGTTGGCAAAGATTTAGCCCCGCCTGGTGCTGTTTCATCCTCAAAGCTACAGCAGCTATACATGCCCTGGGGAAGAAAAACAGAAATTACAACATATTTGATGAGTTACATGCATTGAATTGAAAAAAAAAGCACTTTCTGATATGAAAAAACCTTTTGTAGGCTTTTCTATGGAGACATATTCAGGAATAAACTGGGAAGAGAGCTAAAAAAGATACATGTGTACTGAGTCAACAGACTGCAGACATCATCATACACTTTGCACTCTACAGAAGATTCTGCATTACTGTATGTGCTTGAGAGGCAGAAAGAAGGTAAAATAAGACTGCAGTGTATGAAAATGAAAATAATAAAACAGCAATCCAATAAGCTCCAGTTTGTAAAGGAAATGCAAGATTGCAATTTTCAGATAAACATCCATTTCTATTTATAGTACAGTTGTGTTTTGTTTGGTGAGTAAAATTGTATACATAAATGCATAAATTACAACCACTGCGGTAGCAAAAGATAAATTATTGGGGAAGCTACAATACAATCACATGCATAGGGTGTAGGCTGCTCAAGGTCACTGTCAAAGGAACAGTGTATCCAGGGTGTGAGCAGAATTGAATTTTAATTAATCTCCAGAATTGACTGAGAGGAATTGAATTGACCCTGGACCTCAAAATTTCAAACACTTCCAATCTGTAACAGATTAAGACACAAAGACAGGACCACACATGCTCTTATATGAGAGCACAAGACGGAGTGTAAAAGATTTAAGTTCCTTATATGTTGAAGTGCATTATAATTGAAAAAGCATGATGTGCATTTGCTGAAATGGTACAGACAACACTGCACAAATGGACAAAAGCACTTACCCTGCTGATTGCCAGGAGAAAGTCCAATTTGCCCGAGCTGGTGGCCATGCAGTGTCGAAGCTTCCAGTAGACCAAGTGTTCCCAGGCAAACACCAGCAAACTGAGGCCCATGGCCACCAGCAGCATATAGAAGACCCCAGCCATGTTGTCAATATCCAGTTTACTGCTCATCACCTCAATTTTGTCATTATGGCAGATACCTGACAGCCAGAGGCGCTCCAGCATCTCAATCTCATCTGGAGAGGGGATGAATTGGGAGAGGGAGCAGCAGGAAGAGGGAAATGGATGAGGTTAGAATGGAGAAAAGGAAAGAGGTTAGTGAGTATTGGAGAAGAGGAGGATTAAACATAAACAATAAAATAAGAAGGAAAAAAATATAAGCATTTGTTTAAACTGGTGATAACAGAACAGCCAAAATCCAATTCCTGGCATAAGCAATACCATTGACAGTAAAAATTTGGTTACTGCCCAATACTTAGAAAGATGAATGGTCAGACAGACAGACAGACAGACAGACAGATAGATAGATAGATAGATAGATAGATAGATAGATAGATAGATAGATAGATAGATAGATAGAGACAAGGGACAATAGAAAGCGACAACTAACATACAGGGAGACAGAAAGGCTAATAATAAGCATTTAAGTACAAGTCTACTGTATTGGTTGCTGGGATTATCCAAGGTGACTCCTAAAGAACAGAGGTCAGAAGCAAAAAACAGCTCTATGTCCCAACCAACAAAGCGAAAGGGAACTGGGACAGAAAGAGAGAGTCTAAAACAATGAAGTAGCACTGAGAAGTAAAATGGCACCGACAACCTAATCTCAACATTGTAACCTAGAGTAAATGAGCAGAGGAGGACAAAGGGATACCAGGAGCCACAGTGAGATGGTGGGATTGGTTGTGCATGCACTGAAGAAAAGGAGAGAGGTAATGAGAGAGTCAGGAAGAATATTTTACAAAGACGGAGACGGAACAGCAT
Source organism: Cetoscarus ocellatus (assembly GCA_037902135.1). NCBI lineage: Eukaryota > Metazoa > Chordata > Actinopteri > Labriformes > Labridae > Cetoscarus > Cetoscarus ocellatus. The sequence continues at coordinate 255,205 of JBAMNC010000666.1, read as the reverse complement.
TCTCTCTCTGTCCACGAGTGCGTCAGGGGAAATGAGACAGACACAGAGACACAGGGAGTTAGAAGAAGCTGCAACCTGGGAATCAGAGATGGAGGACGAGAGGCTGAGATTGTGTCATTATGACAAACAGCAGGAACACTCCTCATCTTGAAGAGGATGAGAGGAGAGAAAAGGAGGGAAAATGTGGAAAGAGAGAGCACTGATAGGATGGAACAGAGAGAAGACAGAGGTGGAGAGAGAAGATCATAATCATTTAATTGTGCTAGAGGGATGGTCAGAATCTCCATCAAGGTGGTAAGCTCTCAGGGATTCAAGATTCCCATCTGTTAACCTACCAGCAACCAGGCAAGACCGTTTTACAAACTACTCTGTCTTTCCATTTAGGATCTCACAGGCCTAATGAATCCAAGCTGCCTTGCTAAACCTGTGATTGGCTGCAGGGTTTGCTGGTGTAACCATAGTGATGGACAGCCAGAAGATGCAGGGTATGATTCATGGTGGAATTAAAGAGGGGCACTCTCCAACACAACATGTAATGAGGGCTTTCTGTTACTGTAACAGCAACGGCATGGCAATAATAACCTGCACACTGTAGGCTCCAACGGCTAAAGCAGGGTTTAAAAACTGACAAGTCACGCATCTACTCGCACCACTACACTGCTCTGCAAACTTGAGCTCTAGCTTTTAATTTGTGCCATCATTAGCTGTGCTTGCAAAGCTTAGATGAGGCCGACTCAGTCATCTGTGTGATCCAGCTAATGTGTCTCCTGTAGAACATCATTAGCCAATCAGCTGTGGCCTCCAGCTAAAGCAACAGATGCACACTGTGCTGCAGTCCACTGGCAGACTCCTGTCACAACTCCTGGTCCCAGTTTCACACAAACACTATTACACTTAGATACACACAAGTCTCATTACTTCCTGCTGGAGAATTTTCCCAGTGAAGAATATTTACAGTTTACCAGTGGCAGCTCTACTTTCAAACAGATGCCTGATGTAATTTATCTAATTGGGGTGAGACAAAATGTAACTACAGAGATATATTATTGTCCTGACATGTTCACTCTCCTTATTGATATATTGGCTTAAAGAATTGATATCTTTGATTTCAAATATACAGGAATGTAATCAGATTTACTGGTCTATTTGACTCAGCACTGTTCTTGATGACTCCTTGCACTCCCATTATATTCATGTCATATAACATGAATGGGGGTGATGCAAAGAAAATGTATTGGCCTTAGAGAAAAAGAGCAGAGGGTGAGAGATGCATGCAATAATGGAGCTAATGTAAAACAGGGAAAAAAGAAATTAATGGGGTGACTGACATTTTTTGAATCCATACAAAGATGAAGAAGAAACTTTTTTTATCTGTGATGAAAGAAAAGATGTAGGATGCTCTCTAGTTGGCGGACAGATAGACTCATTTTGTTGGGTGGACTTTGTAAGACCCTAAGACCTGCCTCTCTCAAACTGCCCATTAAGTTGTGGTAAAAGCATTGTGTTACAGGTATTGCACAAGACTTTAACCTGTGCCTTTAAGACAGGAATTATACTTCTCCAGTGAAGTTAATGCTTACTGAAAAAAGAACCACTGCTTTTTAGAAAAACTGCTACTATAGCACAAAGTCGCACTGAAGCTATTGATATTCCTTTGGGAAATGATCCAAGTAGTACATAGACACTTTACATCACATCACTTCTCCCTCCATTTGCACTGAGTTGAGAGCTGAAAGGGATAGTTTCTAATTTTCAAAGTGGGATTGTATGAGCATCATGTCAACAGTTAATACATTGGCCACAGTTATTTCCATCAGCTCTGCAACTGTTAAGAGAGAACCATTCAGAAAGATAGGCTACACATTGCTGCAGATGGGGCCAAAAGCATTGTGTAATTCATTGAACTTGGTGAAAACAAACAAAAAAGAAAGTGCTCATATTATCTTTTAAAGTTTTTTTTTATGCCCTTCAGCATGTTTTACACATCTCCTTCATGTGAAAGAGTAGTTCTATGCACTGGACAAAAAGTCTGCAGCATCTGGATTTCTCCCTCTTTTCCTCTTTACAGTCCTAGTAACTGCCTGAAATGGCTCATTCAGAGCATCTCAGACAGACTGAGAATACAGCTGGATCAGGGGTCCTCAGTACACAAAAACTAGAGGGTCTTTGAACATATTGTGAACATACCATAGTCTCCAAAGTGTAATACGTGAATCCAAGCTGAGACAAAATATGGGCTTTTTGTTGGGGTGATTTTACATTGTACTGAATAAACAAAGCTTACATTTTCCTTAAGCATGCCTCTTTATTTGGTTCAGCCTCAGTGCACTGCATAGCCTACTTGGACTTCCACCTTGAGTGAAGTAAAACAAAAACAAGGGAGACTGAAATCTGTTCAGCACTTGACTCTATGATTTGTGACACATAACTGACTTTACAACATGGCAAGTGGTGTAATAATCACATGTCATACTGAATCAGTAACCACATTTGTTGACAACACTTTTGATTATTGATAATGATCAATTTTATTAATTCATTGTTGCAGCTCTTTGTACAGCCAATGCTGTTTTGGCCCCATCTGCTACTATCTATAGCCTTCCTTCTATACTGGTTCTTCCCTTACAGGGTCAGAAATGACCAGAATCACTGCGGCAGAAGCATTGACCATTAAAATGAACCTTACAACCCTAAATTACAGAACTATCCCTTTAATAGAGTCATAATTGGGAGGAGTGTAGCTGTGCATATTTGTATACAGAGTTGCTTAGTAACAGAATCCAACTGGTAAACGTCAAAGGTTTTTTGAATTTACTGACAATGTAGGGAGTACTTGTCAAGACTACAGCTTTACAGGTTACCATAAAAAGTTTTTTAACTTGAAAATTTTTTTTAAGCACAATGTTTACATATCTACATACACAGGTTGATTATTTCTGTCAAATATGCGAATGTGCCTCTGTGCAAGTTGACACTAAATTGCTGAGTCAATGTACATTAAACACCTTTATAGATTCATTTTATATTCCTCAATTAATCAGAAATCATGATAAAGGTATATTTTTATATTCTTGAAATGCACCAATTATCGCAGAATTACTGTACTGTGATATTATTTGTGTCACACACCATGTACAGAGTCCTGTATTGTATTGTGGCGTGCCCAATGGTTACCAGTCGTAGAAGGTAATGTTTAAAGTGGGGGTAAAGATAAACAGGTAGTCTCATGTCAGGTCTCCACATCACAAGCACTGTTGAACCTCCTCTCTAAGCTCTAAGCCTCATCTCCCGGCTTCCCTGCCATTTGACTCCAAGTGATTCATTCTGTTCTCTCTATTTCACCACAGTCCTGCTTCTTCCACTGTTAGACCTTTGTGATGGCAGTCGTCTCTACCTCCCAGTCACAGCCAGCTCAGGGCTGCCAAATCTGACAGGTGTGTCAAATCCACACTCCACCTCTGTCGTTCCTGACAGGTCAGGTCAGGTAGTGTATGCTGGCACACTGCAAACACTGAGCTGGCATCACCACAAAGACATTATTCAATAAACTAAACTGTATTTGTGTGTCTTCATGTGTGCCTGCGTATGAAAATGAGCAAGCGCCTGCGTGTCTGCTCCAGATTTTGCAGTGTGCCAGATGTGGCGAGGAGCCAGACATGTCCAGAGATGCTGAGCTCCACAGTTGTTGTTGAGCAGTAAACCATGACCCATACAATCCGGTCCTTTCATCACAACATGACAAACCTCTCGGCATTTATCTCAAGATATCTGAAAAAAAAAAAAAAAACAGCCTGCCAGCCAAATGCTGCAAAGCCAGCTTTTCACATTTTTTAATATCTTCACACTGAATAATGTATTCTTGGAATCAAAATCCTGATACTATGCAAAAATAGAGGAGTATCTGATAAAAGTGAAAGAGAAAACCTCACTACTCAGCAGTTTCGCATTTATCAAGAAACAAGTTGTAGTGAGATCAATGGACCATCTTAAAAGCTGTGGTATGAATCACTAGAGACTGCAACAAAGAGAACAATACACTCTCAGGGTTGACAAAGCAATGCTGGACATTTCTAGTGTCCCTCAATCCTCTAATGCAGTTGTAAAATGATATGACTCAACACAGCAAGGTACAATAGTGATGTAACACTGTGACACGATGAGCACAACTGAAGGTGTGATGCTGGTCCTTGAGCCGCAGGGCGATTGTTGAGATGCATCCTTTTAGGGCACACTGAGCCCCCCTCCCTTCCTCCACATCCAAACAAACTAATCCTCTTCCTTAGTAATCCACTCGAATAATGCCTAAACCCTCTGTATTCAGAACCACCCTTTAACTAGATCCAAACTGCGATGTTAAGGGCTTTTTGCAGCACAGAACAGAAGCAAGGACAAGGGCATACACCAGGAACGAAAAACAACAAGCATGGCATGTCAAGGCTGTCTGGGCACTTGCTTTTCTCCTGCACACACGTACACATCCTTTCCCAGGTCTAACAATTCAGCTCCAGACACCGGCCTTATTTAATAGATCTTGGCACCAAATTGGCATTATCAGAGTGTAAGCAGCTAAAGTGTCTGCACGCCAGCAACAGCTAAAGGGCTTTGTCCGCCACGCCATAAGCAAAGCTGATTTAAAACGAGAGGAAAAGCCAAACGAGCGGCAACCAATTGAGACAATAAATGTGTGTGGCGGACTGTGTAAAATGACAATCAAGAATTAGTGTAGTGACAACTAGTGCTAAAAACGGATCCTCTCTGGAAACCGTCTTCCTGTGGATTAATCTGGAACACAAGTGTTTGAGGCCGAAACATAGCGAGCCAATGAAGCTCACATAACGATCAAATATTCCATTATCTCTGTGTGTTTTCTGTGACTCTTTTTGCTGCAGTGCGCCCTATTCACGTTGTATAGTCATGGTATTTTTAGGTGTTTCTCTTCAGTTATATTTTTCACACTTTTTCACTCTCTGTGCGGTCTCGGCTAATCTGTAATGAGTGTAAATCTGTCACAGCACAAGTTGTGATGATTCTTTTTTACAACATTGACTCACAGAACTAAATCCTTTTCCCCCTCTTTCAACAGCTGAAGCAGGAGAGAAGGAGAGGGGTTAAAGTAGGGATGGGAATTGACTTTCTGATATTTGAATAGTCATTACTATGGACATAGATTTAAACTGTGGTCTGTTTGGACCAGGTTCTGTAGTCAGTTATGTTTGGGCTTATTGATGCGGCTATCAAGTCTCATGCATCATTTGATATAGTATCATCTTTTCACAATACACAAAAACCATTCAGTAGTTTTTTGCTTGGGGGGTTTGTTTAGCTAGTTGTACATCAGCATTGTGCATCAAATAACATCAAAAAATAACAAACAAAAACTTAAGAAAATAAAAAGCACTCAATACCTCTGCAGCATCACACTGGCTGCAGCAAGACAGACAACCTGCTAAGCTACACAAACCTGCTGTGAAAAGTACTCCCAAACTTTGTAAAAAGTTCTGTTCGTAGAAATATGAATTCAGTGTTAAAAATGTAAGACAACTGGCAGTACATCAGTTAATTAATGAACTTAACATGCAACCATTAGTTATGTTACAATCTCATCGAGGTCTGCTTTGGAAAATTACTATTTGGCAAATGTTGTCAACATGAATGTATACAGCTGTTTGGAGTTTGTAGAATTTGTTTGTCAATAAATTTATAATGGATATGATTTATAAGATAAAAAAACGTTCTTGTTTGTAATACATGCTACTCCGTTTCTACCAGATCTATTAAAAATGTTTTGTGGTCTTGTCTTTTCACCAAACAACAGGGAAGTATTAATAGTGGTAGCGATAAGGTCTCAGATTGTGAGGAATGTGGAAGTATCAACATGGCTATCATATAAAAAAATCCCCATTCCTAGTTGTTGCCTCGTACAAATCTTGAGATTTCCTGCTATTCATGTCTTTCAATCATATTTCTTCTGTTGCTTTAACTATTGCTCAATTTTGCCATAAATAGGGCTCATATATTTGATTTGAATGACTGCTAGATTGTGTTCACAAATGCTGATGTTCAAAATTCCCTTTTGTCTTCATATACTGAGCATCCCTGATCCACCTTTATTTCCTTTCTAAGACATTTTGTTGGAACCGCTGTCACTTTAAAGGGATATTTCAGTGATTTAGAAGCAGGATCAGCTCTGCACCTGTAAGAAGGGAGCCAGTACAGAAGGTTAGTAAAAGACTTCTGCAGATGGGGCCAAGAGATCTGAGAATTCAGTGAATTTCATGTGAGTGCAAACTAACAAAACAGCATTGGGTTGTAAATTGTACTGGAAACATTTACAATACTTTACTTTTAATCTGGCAAACCCCTTGTTTTGGTCCTACTTCACTCAAGATGGAGGGCCATGTAGGCTTTGCAGCGTGCTGAGGCTGTACCAAAACAAAGAGGCTTTCAAACAGACAACTAAAGTTTTGTTTATTCAGAATGATTGTACAGTCACCCCAGCATTGTTTTAAAAGTTTGCTTTCACCAAAAATTTAGTAAATTCCACAATGCTGCAGCAATAGGAAGCCTTTTTTCTGAGCTGTTTTTTCTCCTTACAGGGGCAGAGCTGATCAAAATCACTGTAGCTTATGTATTTACCATTGACAAGACCAGCATAATACCCCACATAAAAAATACTGAGCTATTCCTCTAAGGCCCCCTTCCCCATGTGGGCTCAGTCTGTTCTGATTGGTTGACCAGTCTACTCTGTGATAAGTGGTTACTTCAGTGCAGTTCAGCAGCATGTTTTCAATGGCTTTGTATTCTTTCTACAGCCTATGCTTTACCCTGGGCTTGCTGCCCTGAGCCAGTGGACTTGAACTTGAACTACTGCCAAAACATTGGTAGGATGTCACAGTTTTAGGTCTGTTCAGGGGGGCTGGGAGAGTCAGGTGTTTCAGGCAGCTACTAGTGTAGTTCACAGGAGGAGAGTGAGAAGTTCTGCTGACTGTTGTCTTGTGTATAGAAGTCCTTTTTCAAGTGGAGGAGACATGCACAACACAATAAGGCACATACCTTTGTAAATCTTGAAAAATCACAATATGACCGCTCTTAGTGACAAAATCTTTTACTGAACATTGTTACGTAAATGGTTGATTCAAGCATATGTTTAAATTGATATTGTTAAGTAAGATAGATTGTTTCTTTAGTTTGAATGAGCAGGAACTGATAGAATATGCTAGCCTGTTCATGGCAATTCCCATTATGAGTAGTTTTCCACATTTTTTACAGTAACTTACTCGACAATGTTGGAAATGCCTTGGGAGAGGTTTGTGCTCTCCGAGCACTTCTATTTTGTTTGTCTGTAAGGTTGTTTGTGAACAGCATAACTAAAAAAGCTGAGAATGGATTTTGATTACATTTTCAGGAAATGTTAGCCATGGCACAAGGAAGAAGTGATTTGATTTTGGTGGTGATCCACATCCAGATGAAGATCCAGAATTTTTTTGAAGGATTAGTTTACATTGGGAAATCAACCAGTTTTCCAAATATTATGCAGATAACAAGTTCTCCATGGATTTGCATGACATTTTCAGGGAATGTCATAGCACAATGCAGAAGTGAGTAGATTTTGGTGGTGACCTGAATCTAGATGCGGATCCAGGAATTTTTTTAAAGGATTTGTTAACAATGAAAGGTTTTCCATATTTTGACAATGCTGTTAATGCCATGGCAGAGGTTTGTCCTCTCAGAGCACTTCTAGTTTATTTAATTGTTGTTAATAAAACAGTATTAAATTTTTTGTAGCGACTTCAGTATTATAGTTTTGCTGTAGAGTCCCATCCCCAATAGTGGGGAGTGAAATGGGAAAAGCATGCACACATTCATCAACAGAAATATTTCTGCAGGGGTAAGAGGAGCAGATTATTTTCATCTTGATCCCACCTCCTTGATCCATTCTTGTAGCCAATAAAATACCTACAACCCCCTTCACCATCACCACCAGCACTCTCCTACACACCATTATTCCTTCTGGAACAATCAAACATCTTGCAGCCATCCCTGTGTTCACCTTAAATCCCCCCTATCTGCCACTCATGATCCTCTAAATTATTCGCCTGTGTGTCCTCTATTCACCCCCCATCCTTGTGCCTCTCTGTTGCTTTTTTCTCCAGCCATATTACCCATAACCTTCTCTATGCCCCTCCATTGTCCTAATTATATCCCCCCTCTCCCTTCCCCGTCCATCAGTTCTCACCATCTCCCACCAGCTGCAGCAGGGCCAGGTCAAGAGGACGTTTCCAACGTGAGTTTTTGTGCAGGGCGATACCGTAGCCTGTGGTGGCAAAAACCTTCCCCGAGCCTATGGTCATCACCTTGGAGAGAGGACAACGCGCAGATATTAAAGAAACACACCGTGAGGCAAACACATATTGATCCTAGTGTGTGAGTAAAAGTGCCTGTGTGAGTTAGTTCGTACCTTACAACCTTCGTCCTTCCTGGCCATATAGTTCAATACTGCAGCATCATAAATAAAAGCATCCAGTTTCCTGTAAAGGGATCAAGGGAGAATTCATTCATCATTTAATGGGGAGAGAGGCAGCAGGAGGGATGGAGGGAATGCCTGAGACAGGGGGAAGGAGGTATAAAAGTGGATCTCTTGTGATGTACCTGGGAAAAGAGTTGGGGTGCGGCAAAATATGGCTGACAGGCGCGGAGAATGATAGAAGGGGCATGAAAAGTTAAATCATAACAAGAGAAGGAAGGAAGGGTGGAATAGTAAAGCAGGCTTTGCAGAAAGGGAAGAGTGAAAACACAAGGAGAATAAAATAAGGCAGATTTCAGGGAAAGATGTGTGAGTAAGAGGGAGCGAGAAGGTGGCGGAGGAGGGTGGGGTGGGGATTTATACTGTGCGTTGACAGAGAGAGCGAGCGGGGGGGGGGGGGGGGGGGGGGGGGGATTTACACACTTCAGGGGGAAAAGACATAGGATCGAGAAGGAGAGTGATGAGGATTATAAAGTTTAAATACAGGCAACCACAGTGGGAAGGAGAGAGAGGAAAGAATGGACCAAAAGGGAGGAGGACAAAAGAGAAAAACGTGGTGATAGGAGGGCAGATGAGGACTGACAGAGAAGGAATAGATAGGCACTACAGAGGAAAAAAATGAGAGCAGGAGAAAAAGCAAAAGTTTCTCATTTTTGTGCATGCAAACACTCAGTTATAATTGTGGTGTCAAGGCAGCGGGGAAGGGAGACACGGTGACAGAAGCTTAGGATGAAGTAAACTGGGATTATCCAACACATGACGGGTGATAGAGATTCCACAAAAAAAACTGAAGAGGAAAATGCTGCTCGCACAGAGTGGGTGAGGGGAGATAGCAGTGAAGGTGAGGAGAAAGAGAGAGGGAGTAAAGGTGGAGAGAATCAGTGCAGGAGAGGCAGGAAGTGTGACAGAAGATGTGAAATATTATTCAGAGTTGAAAAGAATGCTGCTGAGGATGATGGCCCTGCTGGTGACAGAGCAGGAACACAAAAAAATCATAAATATGTTGCCACAAAAAAACAATACATTAACCAAATAAATGAGAGGAAGTTTTGTGAGATGGATTAATTAGAGAAAAAAAAACCTATGGAAGAAATCCTTGTCTTGCTAAAAGGGAAAGCAATTTAAACATCTACAAGTCTATAAGAAGCTGGCAACATTATCTCCTCTAAGCAGATTGAGAGATACAATCACTCCCACACATTCGCTGAGTGACTTTGTGGTGAGATTGTATTGCAAACCAATGTCGAGATCTGATTTTAATATCGCCTGTGGTCAGAGTTTTTAGTTTCAGCATATTTCATCAGAACACAAAAAGATCTCCTCATCATTTATCGCAGCTGCATGCACTTGAACATCATGGATTTGGATTTGGAACTTTAATTTAAGAGGAGAAGATGTCTGATCTCTGGATGTTACGTAATAGTTTATTTTCTCATTTTTAATTCCGATTGTTACAGGCTGATATGATCATGTCTTTAACCTCTAAGTCCAGAGATGTACTTGTTGTTCACAGACATGGATGCATGGTGGCAGCCTTACATACCTTGCACCTATTACAAGCAGACAACTGGTGGCCTGGGGGCCACATGGGGCCGTCCACCTCAACCAATGCTGCCGACCAGTCCTTTCCAAAAATCAACAGAAAATGTTTTTTCTGCCAATACCCACATGGTCTGATGATATTGTGCATCTCTACAAATTTTTGCTTTTTTCAAATGCAACCAATCAATCAAACTTAATGTACAATGTTACACTTTGGAGTAAGAATTAAATATACCAACTAATTAATGAAATGGACAAACATATATCTTTTTGAAAAATATATTATTTCAGGAGCCTTTCTAGAACATGTACAGACATTCTATTTCACTCCTTTTCTCATGATGATGTATACGCTGTTTTCAAGAAATGAACACATTATTGTTGAAAAAAAACTTTATTTTCCCAAAATAAGACAGGCAAGTTAAAAGATAATTTTCACTGGAAACTGAGAAAGTGAAAGTACATGAATGCATGTCCACATGGGGCTTTATTGTCACGATTACGACCCACATATTTTATCCCCATCACTCACATTTTGGTCTAACTTTTCAGCTAAGAACCACTGATCTAAAAAACCATGACGTGCTGTTGTTGAGCGATGAGATGATTTAACTTTTTGACAGCAGAACTTTGTTTTTTTTTTTCATTTAGTAAATGATATGATAACACCAAGTATCAAATATTCTTCATGGCAGGCAAATCTGTTTTATAAATTGAGGCTACATGTTTTCTTATAAAACCCATAAATCTGTACGTTATGATTACTCACATCTTGGTTATGTTGCCTAGTGTTTAGCAAGCGTAAAAACAATGTCAGACAAAGCAAAATACTGTTTTATTTTGACTTTAACAACTTCCTTAATTCATCAAACCATAATTTGCAAGCCTGCCTTAATGGAAAATCAGCCACTGGAAAATGAAAAGAAAGATGTGCGGAAAGACAAAGACAAATGAAAACACAAGGAGATGAGCTCAGTGGTGTTGCAGCTCACATACCCGGTCTTTAAGTTTAGAATGGCGTCCTCCACTCCCCTCTGGTTGTATTTGCCCATGTACTGGTGCATATCCGGGTAGTTGGAGCGGATGTTTTTTTCGGTGCTCCCATTGGGCACTGTGCCAAACTTCAGAGGTGGGTACTGCTCCTCGGGATGCTGAAACTAGCGGAGCAAAGGGTTGCAAGGGAGGGAGACAGAAGGGGCATGAGACACACCAGGCTGTGCACCAATCTGTCTGACCTATTTCTGTCCACATCTCAGACTAACGTACAACACTGCACAGTCAAATCTTCAAAAGTGAGCAGTCTGTGGACTTATCTACCGTCTTCAAGTATCTGAGAACTGTGGTAATTGAGCAATGTCAAATGAGATTTTATTCATTTCTAATTTCCTGTGCTTGAATCAATTTAAACATTCAAATGCACAGGATCTGGCTCACTCTAAGACTTTAATTCCTCTCCCACTCACTCTGCTTAATCAGTATTCAAGCAGCAAGGTACCTTTTTGTCCGAGAGGCCTGACACTGTGTCAATATACTCCTCCTGGATCATGAAGGCAGCCAGGTTAGCAGTGTAAGAGGCAAGAAATATGACAGCAAAGAAGGCCCAGATCAGCACCATGATCTTGCTGGTGGTTCCTCTGGGGTTCTCCACTGGAACGGAGTTGTTGAAGACAATGGCCCACAAAAGCCATACAGACTTCCCTATTGTAAAAGTAGACCCTCCAGACTCTGGGAAGACATGACAAAGGGAAAAGAGAAAGAAAATATAGTTTTAAATGTTATGAGTATAAAAACTTTTTGTCAAGACAAAAGTCCAGTCAGAACCCAGCACACCAGCACGTCTGACTACAGATGAAGCAGCGGATTCAAATTAAACTTCACTGGTTGATCTGTAAAAGGCTTTGCTGTATATGAAAATACCTAGCAGGCGTTTGACACCAAAGCTCATAAGGCGGTGATATACATTTTTGAGGCTGACAGCTCTCAATTCAGCTGCCACGTGATCTCACAAATAATTAAACTGCATGGTGCAAATCACCATTCAGAGGGCTCAAACACTCCTGCTTTTATACGACGGGGGTAAAGGAGGTAGAAGGGAGCGAGGTGAGAGTGAATGAGAGGGATATATGGGAGGATGACAGAGAGGTAAAATTATGTAGAGCGCAGCAATCATGCAGTAAAAGAGGCGAGTCAGGCTGGGTATTGGACCGAGGCATCAGGCATACTGAATATCACAGGGGTACAAACTATGCTGTTGAATAATAAATGGCTGCTTCAATATCCAGGATATTTGGATGCAGTTCAACACACTGAAGGTATAATTTCTTCCCCCCCCCGAACTCTCAGTTAAGGATTCAGGACAGCATATTTAAGAAGTCTTTAAGCAAAAATGCCCACAAGTACATTATCTGTGTTAAACTGACCAACCAGACAAGGAAAAATAAACAAATTAAAGCTCAACACACTGAAAAGTCCTCTTGACTTTCTGAAACACTGTCTGGGACAGAGTTCAGCATTGTTCCATTTGACCCATGCAGCAGCAGCATAGACCATCTATCAGGCTAAGACGCCCAAACAGCTTAGACCCATCACTCACTCTTGCCAGTCTGGAGACTGCGGTTGTAGCCCACAGGGCTGAAGAACTCAAAAATGAAGACGGTCACAGCAACCACGGTCAGGCACATGACGAACATCATCACCCATACGGCTGGACTGTAGGGCTCTGAATGAAAATACAGAAGAATTTTGACATACACATAGCAATGTTAACTTTCTTGAAGAAACATTTTTCGACAAACAATGTTTGGCAACTACATTTTAATGCAAAATAAAAGTAACAGTAAATACCAGCTATTTACTGCAACAGTCCTGATGAATGTAACTGTACAGAACGATGTCTACAGTTCAATATGAACTTCTGACTTATAGTATTTTCAATTTTCCAGATAACTTGCTGTCATGCATTGTACTTTTTGTGTTAATAAAAGACAAGAAAAAAAACAAAACCTTCAAATGCTGTCTATGTAGTAGTCCTAAACTAATTGCTTGGCTTGTGCTGCAGGATCATATCTTCTTCATCTGTGAGCTGCCAGGTTTTGAAGGTCACTTCTTGATTTGGTAGGTTATTTTTTAAAAATAAGTTTCAATAAATTCACTTATATAATAGAACACACCAAGAATGTTCATGGTAACATTTTTTTTGTTTTGCTGAGAGATAGAAAACAGTCCCTGTAAAATTTCTCTAAAAGGCTTATGAATCCTTTAAATGGAAAAAAAGAAGAGAAGAAAAAATCAGTCTTGGGGTTGTCAGAACCAAACCAAACAGAGGTATGTTTTGAACTGTGGGTAAGCTGTGTCAGTGCTACACAGATAACCCACTAAAAATACATTTTTCATAACAAAACTCAGACAAAAATCTGTTTGTTTTTTGTTAACCAGACAGTAGAAAAATAAAATATAAATGGTGTACTGCTGAACACTCAAAATCTATGACATAACAGATGTTTCTGAGGAGATTTTTTTACAGCAATATAAGATAGGTATCCACGCTGTTAGAGATGTTTAATTTCCCCACCAGATAGCAGTAAATAATTCATACTGGTATCAATAAAACTCCACTCACACTTGCAGAAAAGCCCTGAAATTGTCCTGGAATTATCCATGTGAGAATCATGTTGGTTTCTCACCCAGACTTTGTCCTGAAATGTACCTGCTGCTTATTTTTCCCTTCCCCGACCCTCCATTGACTGACATGCAGCACTTTCGTACATGCAACCCTGATATTTCCTAGACAATTACCTAGATAACCTTTTCAGAAAATTCCCTGACCTTGTTGTGAACACTTGGCTCTCACAGCAGCAAGCTTCCCTGCAGTTTTCTTGTGCATTTCATTTAGGTCAGAACTCAGACATGGGAACTCAGAATTACGTCACATCTCATTTAAATGCTCTCCATTTATAAGCTGGTAAACTTGGGACCTTGAAGATTTTTTTTTCTTAGAGCAAGCCTACTGGGCGAAAACAATAAAATTCGATGTTAATGGGTTAAAGGACCCCCTTTAAAAGGTGATGATGCATCTCAAGGAGGTATGCTGTGAAAAAAATTCTAATTTTACGAAGTAATGCAGAACATTTTTCTATTTTTCTATTAGGGAGGCCCTGGAGAAAAAAGGTTTGGAACTTGTCTAAATCCTGAGACCAAACCTAAAACAGAAGCTAAAATTCAAGACTGTAACATAAGGGACTTTTAACTGATTTAAACTGCATTATAAAATCAATATTGGAATGAGTGTTATCATTATTATCAGTACAAATGAGTGCATAGAAATTCTGACGTTTAATGCCCTATATAACTGAGATGATCGGTGTATGCAATGAAAATAGAAATGGGCACACAGATTCTCCAGAAGTCCATAAACTCTCCCTCTCTTTTACAATCATCTCAATGCAGTCTATAGGCCAATAACAGTGATCTCCCACTGGAGCTTTGAGTCTGCTGACAGAGTAAAACTCCAAGTTAGGAAGACATGAGCATCTCAGAAAAAGTAATGGCTAATCGAGATGTAAGGACCAGCAGCCAAAGACTGGGGCTTTTTTATGCAAACTCAACACTTTACAATTAGATTAGATTCTGTACATCAGCTCTTGCATAAACACGGCCTCTTACCTAAAAAGGCGGATGGAGAGACAGTTCCGTTGCTGCGGGAGACCATTACACTGATCCCCGTCTCCACAAAAGGGACAGAGAAATCCACGACCTCTGATCTCTCCTCATTGATAGTCAGAGAGCCAATGGCCATGTCCGCTCTCTTGTATACCACCTAAAGGGGACAGGGATAAGTGGTTCAGGAAGAAGACAATTATAAGTAATTCCTGTAGTAGTTTAAATGAGCAGAGGCCATGTTTTACGGTCTGCATAGATTAGTTTCCAGGTGAGAAAGTGACATGCCTGTCCCCTGACCCTTTGTACTCCCGTAAATGTGGGAGTGTGAGAAAGGCCAAGGATTCAATCTGGTACAAATACCGAACACTTGTCTCTAGTGCATCTCTTTAGCATACAAAATGAGCTAAGGCACGACTCCTCCCTGCCACAATCTAGAAAACCTGAAAACCGCTGTGTCTGCTGATTGTACAAGTGAAATGTTAATCTACATTAGACATGGCACATCCGCTCTTCAGAGCAAATCAGCAGAAAAATGAAGCGAGGCGGAAAAGCAAAGCACCCCTCCCCTCAACTCTGCCAAGTCTCTGGATTACCTGATCAAAGAATGGCAGGCTTAGAGCCATCTGATCAAAAGGCAGACATTAGTTTGAGAAAACAAAAATTCACTTGGCCTTTTGCATGTGTAAATAGATTTGACAGGCAGCACTGGCTGTGGCAGAAGTTCTAGATGATTGAGCGGAAAAGCTCAGTAGAACAGTTTTGGAACCTGTGAAAACTGGCATTTGGCACTTTCCCCCTGGGACAGAAAGAGAAACAGCAGGGGGCTTCAGTGAAACAGCAGCATGTGTATCGATCTCAGTATGTCTATGAGCATGTGTGCACACTTTCCTGTTTGTGCGTGCCTGTTCTTTTTTTTGCTGCCAGCTTCCCTGTGTTTCTCTTGATACGGGATCATGAACCTCAGAGAATGTTGCCAAGAAAATATCAAGGACTAATCGCTGCTAGCCAGGGGGTGTCTGACAATGTGTGTGGATGTGTCTTTGTTACTTCTGTGTGTTTTGTGGATGAGGACATGTCTCCAGATAAAAATACTGTATTAAGTGTTTGCAGGAGAATGCTGTATTTGGTGCTGGGCAATGCATGTTGTGAATTCTTAAGATGTATTGATTCATCAAGGATAAGGGGTAAGACGTTTTGTTTAGATTAACATAATTGATGTTCATCTTTATTTAAAAAGAAAAAGTTACCAGGCCAAATACCCAGTAAAAGGTTGTTCACAAAAAAATGACCATTAACAACAAATGTTTGTTGACTACATAATAATCTATTTTAAATGTTTGGCTTACAATGGGAATTATTCTATTTTTTTATCTTACATAAGGAGCACTTTAATTAGTAGTAAAATTCAAACCTTATTAATGCCTGTTTGACACCACTGCAACCAAAAAAAGCACTGTACACTGAATAGAACTGCTTATTTACAGATGAACTGTCTACATTGCACAGATAGATAAGCAAGATATGTAGAAGTGGGTGTAACTATCAAGGTCACATGGGCCATATTTAGGAAGTGTTCTCTCAACTCTTTGAAAAATACAATTCAAAATGATCACTTTTTGGGACCACAGATCATTAAGGACCCCATATTATGCTTGTTAGAGTATTACGTGCCTTTACACACAAACCAGCATACTTCTGCTAAACAGAACTATTGATAAAAGTTAAAACTCACTAACCACATGATGCAATTTTATAAACACATAAGCATATATCGATCTGTACAGTGGTGCATGGGTAGTGCTGTTCCCTCACAACCAGACAGTAGCTTGTTCTAATCTCGGTAAGGGTCTTTCTGTGTGGCTTGAATGTTCTCTTTGTGAATTCATCGGTTTGCTGAAGTTAGTTTGTTCCCTCCAACAGATCAAAATCATGCTCAGATGGTTCTTTGCTGAGTGTGAGCCAACCTGGTTGTTTTTCTCTATGTGTTGGCCCTGTGATAGGCTGGCCACTAGTCCAGAGTATTCTCACACCCTGTGACAGCTGGGAAAGCTACAGCCATCCAATAACCCTGAACTGGAAAAGGTGTATAGACAATGGATGGATGGATGGATGGATAAGCTTACATATCACCTTTTGATGAATAGGTGTCACTGAATCTCTTCAGTGTGTTCTACACGTCTCCTCCGTGTGATGGAGTGCTTCTGTTCACAAGTCAAAAAGTCTGTGGCATCAGGACTTCTCCCTCTCCCCTCTGTAATGCGGCAGTAGTGGCTTGATAGAGCCTGTCCCCCCCCCCGAACAGACCTACCACTGTGACATCCTACCACTTTTATCAGCAGCTAAAGCCTATTGGCTTGGGCTGACAGCCCAGTGTAGAGCATAGACTACAGAACAAATGATGAGTTTTTCAAAACATGCTGCTGAACAGACCAATTATCACAGAGAAGACCTGTCAACCAATCAAAAGCAGACTAGGCCCATGCATGAAAGGGGACCTAGAAGGGGCTGTTGCTCTAACAGAGCCCCAACAGACTTAGAATAGAGATGGACAAGAGGTTAGAGAGGACTTAGTATAGAGGGTTTCATAAACATTAGCAATTGTGAATTCAGTCATCAAAATCAAATAAATACACCAGAGCAAAGGCAAAATATTACCTCTTTAAAATCCATCCATCCACCAGTTACCTAGATTGCTTATCCCTTTCTGGGTGGCAAGGAGGCTGGAGCCTATCCCAGCTTACATTGGTGAGAGGTGGGGGACATTCTCAACTGGAAGCCAGCAAATCAAAGAGCTGTCATAAGTGCTTAACTGCTAAAAAGGAGTAGCCTGTAAAACTATTACTTTCCTATGTAAATACAGGCCTGCCAGGCATTTGTGTTTTTTCCCCTGAAGACTTTTCGGTGCGGCTGCACCTTGACCTTCTTGGTGTGTGATCAGCCCCACAGAGACTCTGAAAACCATTCACACAAACACTCACGCCTTAGGGCATTTTAGAGTCACCAATTAATGTAACAAGCATTTTTTAGGTCTGTTGGAGTAAACTGCAGTACCTAGAGTAAGACCATCGATGCATGGAGATAACAAGCAGCTCCACACAGAAAGGCCCCACTTGACTGGGGAGTCAAACTAGCATCATCTTGCTGTGAGGCTGTACAGCCCAATTCAAAATGTAATACGTGAAACTTCTGATCAAAGATTTTTTAATCTTTCCTTTAAAGGGCATAATTCTATCTTAACTGACCAATCAACTTTTTTGGACTTTGTTGACCCCTGGTTGAGACACATGGTATTAAAGAGCATACATAATTTTGACAATCTAAAGATATAGAAATGAAGCGTTGTGTTTTTGAAAAATATAGACAGTGCACAGGAGTCAATCTGCAATTTTTGACCATTATAAATAAAAAATGTCCAATATTGGGTACTTGGGAGCACTTTTTTGTTGCTCTTTTATTAAGGCCAGGTCAGGTCAGGCACATGCCAGGTCAACACTTTACCATTCATCATTCCTGATGACACCTCTGCACTACTAGCAACATTAACCCTACTTCATACATAAGTTCATTCATTCGTAAGTTTGTTTTTGCAACTGCTGTAGGTCAGTATGGTTCTCCCTTTCCAAACCAATCTCTAAGCATGGTTTGATTGGGACCCAAATCTGACACCCTCCTGTCCCCAGTAGAGATCTAAAAGCCATGATTAATACAAGAGGAAATGGCAGCCTTAAGTTAATTTTCAAATTGTGTTACAAGAGAAAATCGCTCCAGACTGAGCTACACTTCTGGTCCTAGTATCAAACAAGTACTGTTATCATTTGAATTTCACAAGACTCGTATTGAAGTTTAAAATGTTGACATTGTGGCAAACATGTTGTCATTTCTTGCAGGTATTCATCCTGAATTGCCATCCAAAATATTCAGATTTGATTTTTGGTTCAACTCATCCACCCCTAGTTTTGTTCTCACAAGCGTTTAAAAAAAGACTGATAAATTGTTCATTAAATTTGTTAAACTCTGCATGTTTTGCTCTTTTTTTTAATGTTTTGTGCGAGCATACCAGTGTTTGAGTTTGTGAGTAATAAATGACAGCTGCCCGATTGCTGGCAGTACTTAAGTGGCCATAACTCTCACAGCGATTGATGTGACACATAGTGTTTAACTGGTCACCCAGGACGCCAGAGCACAGGCTGGGGAACGCCACACTGCAGCTCGTAGACTAAAAATGCAACACAAGTATGCAGAGGCACAAAATAAAACCACACACAAAATCGCATTTCACACATAGGCAAGTGACACGGGACCAACACATTGCTCACAAATGAAGACAGGCGGAACCACAGCGAACAACACCCCCCGCACACATACACCCACATTAACAACAACTTGCCTCTCCAATCATGCCATTCCAAACCCCGTCAATTTTCTTCCCATGTTTTCCGTTGGTCACTAAGTAAAGGTCATAGGTGAAACCCACAATCTTGGCCAGTCTCTTTAGGATGTCAATGCAGAAGCCCTTGCAGCACTGTTTCAGTGGAGCCACACCCTCATGAATGGCACTGCAGTAGAATCACAGAGAAATAAAAAAAAAAGATCAAATTGAAGGAGCAACAAGAAATCGATCACACACTTTTGTTTGTGTTGTTTAAAAGATAAGGAAGGGAGAGGGAAGGTTGCAAAACAGGGTAAAATTGTCACAAAAAGGAATACTTTGGTCAAGCCCTTGGTGACAGGTTTGATCGACCCATGTACAATATTTGCTGTCATCCCTTCAGAGGCTGATGAACCATAAAGCTCCACTGTGGTCGTATCTGATTCCAGACCCCTGAGTCATTCCACTGATCCTCTAGAGAGCAGTCTCTTATTGATTAAGGTCGGAGAGTGAAGAGACCACAGTTTTGATAGTTGATTGATGTCTCCTCAATTGGATAGCATCGTGAGAACTCAGGACTCCATTCATGACAGAGGGATTTTTTCTCCCTTTTCCACTTTATTTCTACAGAATTACTTTGATCATTCCATTTAATTTGTGCATCTCCAAAAAATGTGTGTAATTTAAAAAGGGGTACATCATTTTCTTATGTATTGGTTTTTCTTCAATCTAAAATATTTCAAACCTGGCATTGAAGGCTCGTCGACAGGGCACAGAGTCACGGATGCAGGTCCCAGATGCAGGGTCTGCAAGCTCCACAATGACAAACGGCCTTTCCTCCAGCGTGACAACTCGCAGGTGCTGGGCATCATCAGGTGGTTTAAGGAAAGGCCCATAGCGGGACCAGGATGGGTATCGAAGCCTTAGCACACCGTTCTCCCACCAGGCTACCTGAGGGAACAAGGAAAAGAGATATTTTACTGGGGTTTAATAAAACAATAAAATAAAATAAATAAATAATAATAATAATGATAATAATCAATAGCAGATTTGAACCATGACAAGCATTTCTCTCTCTTTAAATAAACATGTTTTGATTAAAAGGAAACCAGACAGGAAGTCTAAGTTGTAATTAATTATTTATTAAAAGTCAATCTACTTAGGCAGTCTTTTATGGTGTTATTTATTAATTAATTAAATTAAAAAATCTTGTTTGGAAAGCAACATTTACCCACAATAAAAACCTCAAAATATTACAGCTTCAATTTATTAACAAAGTTGGAAAGGAACAGCTGGCTGTTTCGTGTATGCAGGGCTTTCAACAAGTGCAAGCTGCCGGCCAAACAGCAGACTACTCACACAGTCACAGCTGACAACTTTTTTCTATTGCTAGCTAACCTTTAGATGAGCAGACATGAATGAACACTTTGGAAAATTAACTAATCGCTCATTTCTTAAGTATTCAGGAGGATAAAACGTTGTTGTTGTTTTTATCCAAAACATTAAATTTATGTTCCATTTAAAGTCTGTATCTCCCAGGATGATGCTGGTTTCTTTGCCTGTTTTCTATTTTTCGATAACTATGTACCAACTTCAGAACATTTTATGAATAAGTCATAGATTTTTTTTAATGACGTTTTGTTTGAAAAGTTTTAAAAAGGGAAACAGCTTAACAGTAGTTATTCAAATATTCTTTATATGCAAAGAAATAATCTTTTTGAATGAACAAAATCAAATTATATTCTTGTTTTCAATACTTCCATCCATGTGATGACCTTATACCAGCATTTTTATTATATTTTGACTGTGGTCAGTGCAAACCCTGTGCTTGTTTTTTTTCTTGACAAATGATGGGGCCTTGATTATTAAATATGTCAGTGGTGAATGTATCAACTTGACCCGTTTGTTTTTAATAGGGGAGACCACTGGATTCTCTAACTGGCTACCTTCTCCCCCCAGCAGACTGCTCCAAATATCGCTGGAAACCCTGGTTGATAATAAGTAGCATTAAGGACCACAATAAATCAATCATTTGCTTACCATTATCTTATTTTTTTATAAAGCAGGCTAGCTTAATGCACTGGCTGAGGGTATGTGGCAGTGGTAAGCCCCAACATGTGATGCTGTAGCAAAATCTAGTCATATAGTATTACCCATGGACGCCATTAAAGAAAAATTAAACTTCATTTTTAGGGATTCACATTATTGAACTTTTGTCGATATCCAATATGCTGATATTTCCAAACTCATCATTACAGATACCAATTTTAATAGCGGAATGTTTTGTCAAGAGCAAAAAGAGTCTACTTAACTAAATTGACCCGTTCATTTTATGGTGACAATCTACTTGTGTTAGAAATAGATATGAAGCATGACATTTTTTTTTAAATTTTTTAATAAATGATACTTTCTATTTATAGAGGTGGACATTCAGTGATCATATAAAGTAAACTATTAAAGTCCATATGTTAATTCTGCCAGTATCACAACTAATATAATAAAGATATATGGCAAATTTGTACAGCTTAAGAATCAGCTACTGTATATATTTGAGTTAATTTAAGTCCTAGATAGAGTAAATCATCCAATGCTGACAGCAACAACAGTATAAAAATATAACAATAGTTCAGGTTTTATGCTGCATCTCATAATTTGTATTGCTATAACCACTTAAAGACGCCACAACCTTAAAGATATACCTTTGACATGAACAAAGAGTTGGAACCTAAAGGCTTTTACTGCATGATCAGCAAAAATACCCTGCAGTCACATTTTTTCTTCTGCTCCATTAGTTTCACTATTCCTCTGTAATAGAGGGGGTGAAAGAATCACATTTTTGCATGACAAGGTCTGAAAGTGACTATAGAGGTGAAGGTATATCTCTCAGACTGTCTCAATAAAAACAGAATGGCCTATAAAAATTTCACAAAGGTTGCATTTACAAGAGGGCTTTGGTAATACATTGCATCATTATGTGCTGATATTATACATGTAATTGTGCCCACTCTGTCTTTTTTGACCACCATGGGTCCTGAATATTCATTGTTATGTGAGCTGGAAGCAATTACCGGACATTTTTAGCACATGCAAAGATTAACTGATTGATGAGGCCAAAACAGTTATCCAGATATGTTTGTGCTAGTCATCTACCCAGGAGCCAAATCACACATTTAACAAAGTGATTATCACTTAAATACCATGGCTTTGAGAGGAATGAAAACAAATAGCCTCCAGATTCATATTTGCACAAACAAAAGGCTTTCCTGAGGGAGCGGCAGTGATCCAGTCTACTCTACATGCATGGATCCATGGTAACGGTTACAATTCATGTGGTCTGATTGAAGCTTATTTCTGATGAGATTACATAATAAAAGCATTTTAATGATTGAATAGATTTTCCGTATGGTGAGTGCATTTTTGTGGGTAATACACCATAGGGTGGGCAAATATTCATACACAAAAATATACGGTTATAAGCTGTGCAGGTGTAGCTGCAGCCTCCCTCTCCCGTTCATCTGCTGTCAGAGACTTGTGAAGTCTGGCTTAGACTGACAACTTATTCACTTACACTCGGACGTGCACATGCAGGAACTACCACGCTTAAGTGTTTTCTTTAATTGCAGTTGTAAACAGCTGATCCTGGATCAGTGCAGGCTGAGCTCAGGTTCTGTCGGTGCAATCATCTGTGCAGAAAGCTTAACAGAGCCTTCATAAGGCGAGGATTGAAGATGGTCCAGTCGAAACACTGAGTCGTCTCTTCTGGGCTCATTAGTGTGTGTGTATTTATGAGCAATCGATTACTTAACCACTTTACTGTTGTCCTGAAGCCTTTCAAATTTCCTCACACACAGACTGTTGAACAGCGCTGCGTTATACCCAAACACTAATGATGCATGTTATGTGCATGCCTCCCATTTCATTTCATCGAGGTGCAAAACTCACACTGGAACAGCCAAATGTTGCGCATGTATTGTACTACTTAGAGGTGAGCAGGGTGAGGAAAAGTTTTATGGATAAATTGTGTTGCTTTTTTAATGGGAATTTTTAAGAATATAAACTTTTATTCCATTGAACTTAACCTTTTAACTCCCAGCTCAACTGTTTGGCAGAGGTCAATAAATTCAGGAGTATTTAATGTGTTAAAAAACATAACATGTCATTGTTTGTTTCTGTAAATGTTTTAGGATACAGAAAAAGCTGCAAACAAACCAAAAAACTGATATTTTCTTTGTGTGGGATTTGAAGGTTTAAAAAGCTAAAAGCTACAGTGTTTCCCCTAGCTTTGATGCTTTGGGATGGGGGGGATGAGCGGTCCATCGTTCGGGATCATCTACATTAATCAGTTTGTTTGTTTATTCACTCATCTATCTATCTATATTTATCATTTTTCATTTATTCATTCATTTATCTATCTCTCTTTATTAATCATTTTCTGTTCATTTTTTCATTCAACTATCTATCTGTCTATCTACCTATCTATCTATCTACCTATCTATCCAGTGGTGTAGTCTGGTTTATTCTAGTGGGTATACTCTGACACACTCTGATGGATGTTTGTCCTCTTAGGACTTCCATACACTGAAGACATGTTTGCCACAGTTTTACCTGATTTATACACCGTCCACTGAAAACAGCTCTGAGACCCACTTATGGGCCTCCACCCACACTTTGAGGCCCACTGCACTAGTAGATTATATTTGAAGCTTAATCTTTCAAAGATTGTTCTTATATTATGAAAAATAAGTGGTTCAGGATACCTCAGGATGAATTCATCATTTAAAAAAAAAACAGTGATTGAAAACAGCAGCTCAGAGCTGGAGTGCGGAAGAATGATGAGTTTTGAGTCATCAAAACGCTGACTCGACATTGCGTGTCCATAACGGAGGAGCGCGCGCAAAGACACTGAGCAATTTATTTGCGTATTTTCATTTTTTTGGGCCGTTTTCTAGAGGATATACGGCGCATACCTGCTTCTCACGTAGACTACACCACTTTATCTATCCAAATTAATCAATTCACTCACCAAGTTTGGTCTTGTACAGCCATACAGAGTCTCTTACTCCGTGTGTCGGTGGGGGGGCTGAACAGGTGTGTTTAGTACTAGTTGTGGCGATGTGAACTGGGTCAGGGGGTTGGCAGCCTCTGTGGTTGGGGCTGGGAGACATGCTCTCATTTTGGCTAGCACCGGCCGTAGAGCTAGCTGTGCTTTCCGCCTCACCACGTACGGTTCAATTAACAAACGTTTGGGGAACCTCCGGTTGTCCATTACTAATCTGTTTGTTTGTTGCTGATTTTTTACCGTAATGTCTGTAACACGCTCTGTCCTCCACTCTCTTGAGTGTGAGAGGGTGTGTCTGTACCGGTGTGAGTGCACGTGAGTGTGAGACAGGAGCGAGGGGAGAGACTGTGAAACTATAACGACGCATTAGACTCTAAAACTGCGCAAATTAGAGTTAGCTTTTTTATTTGATAAAAATAATGGCTGTTATGCGCCCTTTGATTAAAAAAAAATAATAGTAATGGATTACTTTTTTAAAATCTGTGCTTGAATTTCTAAGTGTGGATCCTGTTGGCATGGCAGGGGTGTCCGTTGTGGGGGCGGGGCGCCGTCCCAAATGAACTAGCGGAAACGCTGAGCTATAATTATTGCCATAATTATTATTACAAATAGGCTACTTAACCATTTTTTAATATGATGATTTATAGGCTACATATGTATGTTATTCATCAAAAATATTTTTTGTGTGTTTGTCAAACTCAGTATCATCTATTATTATCTATTATCTATCTATTATTATTAAGTTATTTTTGATCGCTATTTTATTTACAAACATTTCTGCCTTTTCTAATTGCTTTTGTCCCAGATATTTCTGCATTTTTATGTCATCACATAATCAACTGTTAACTTTTTAAACCTTTAACTCCCACACCAAGAAAATATCTGGTTTGTTTGTAGTTTTCTCTGTTCCCTGAAATGTTAAATGGATCAAACAATGATTTGATTTGTTCTGTTTTTTATAACATTAAATATCCCTGATTTTATTGATGACCTCTGCCAAACAGTTGAGCTAGTAGTTAAAGGCCTAAGTAATGAAAATAAATAAATAAATTATAAATACAATAAATCTATATTTAACATAAATATTTCAAACAGGTAACATCGATCAACACACACACTGTTAAGTGTTTCTTATCGTCAGTATCTTCTTTACTGAATAGGCCTAGGCTTTTTTTAAAAATCAATATCAACATCAACTTAGTCAGTAGCAGCAACATAAGTTTCATACCTGACATCTGTATATTTCTGGAAAAAAATTCAACAATAGTCCAGCTTTAGGGCACACCCATGATATTTTAAGCCTTCTGTATGATACTAAAAATCTGTTTTGGAGCGATGCCCTATGACTACATTGTTCCATGTCCACTGTTGGCCCAAAAATGTCTGTCAAGCATCCATTTTGGCTGTATCATTGGTTTCTGATTCTTTCAGCATTGTTTGGATTCACTCTGCATGTGCTGGGTGCTGGTGTTTGGCATCTGTAGACATTTCCAAAGCAACACAAGGCAAAACCTGAAGAGATCCGGAGCAGGGTGTTATTTTTGTCAGCCTTCTGGGAGCAGCACAACATGGCACATCTTGGCATGATCACCTGATAAAAGTCTTGTCTAAGTATAGTGACAAGTATATCTGAGCCAATATACACAACAGGAGATATGCCAGGAAACTGTAAACTCTCAGAGACATGCATGAATATATCAAGATACAGTTAAAACATGACATTAAAAAACCTTAGAGGGCAGGCTCAACTTAGGCAGGTCAGTAAAGTAAAATACAGTTGACAGCTTCCTGCAGGCTGCCTGTCTGTGTGAAGCAAACGCTGGCAGAGAAAAGCGAACGAGGCGGCAACAATGACAACATTTCGACTGCACTTCGACCACAGCTTCGTAACAGACATTCAATCACACTATACCCAGGCAGCACAGACAGAAAACAGATAGAGCTTACAGAAGAACACACTACTTACTATCACACAAATAGCCAGGGAAAAGAAAACATGCACACGCCAGAATAAAAGAAGCCAAAAACCTCTTCTTAATCTCTGGAATATTTTTGATGTGGAGGAAGTATTCTGCTTTCAAGCCAAAGTGTTACAGTAGCAGTAATAACCTGAAAAGTAAATGTTATCCTTTGGCAGTGTTGGGTGACATTAATAAATATTCAGTAATTTCCAGTAATATCCAAGAAACATCTCCCTCTGTTCGCCGTGTCTGTAGCTAAAAGAAGCTATGCTAAGACCAGTTTGCAGTGTTTCAGTAAGCTAAGCTGGGTGCTCCCAGGCTCTAGGTAATGGTGCAGTCATTGTAAAAAGAACATTAAATATTCAGGAGAGCCAACAGCGTGGATGTGCATAATAGGCAGATACAGGCGTCTTATCCTTACTGTGCATGTGTGTGTATGCAGAAGGGTTTGTGCAAGGAGGGTGAATGCATGTGTGTAGGCATAAAGTAAGTGCCCTAATTTGTGTGCGCATACAAATGTGTATGTCTATGTGTATGTTTTAAGTGTTTGTGTTTGTGTGTATGTGGGCGGGTTTGGTACCCTGGGTTTGCACAGAGTCAAAGGACCAGCGCAGGAGCTTCTAATTGAAAGGGATTTGAGGGATATGGCAAGAGTCAGCATGTTACGACATGCTGAGACTGGACTCTGGTGGGCTGTTAAAACCAGCAGGAGGCTGAGAACCACCAATGTATGTATTTGTGTGAATACCATCCGTGATCTTATGTGGGGCTGCAGCCGTATCAGTGTTTGTGCGATG
Organism: Cetoscarus ocellatus; assembly: GCA_037902135.1. Taxonomy (NCBI): domain Eukaryota; kingdom Metazoa; phylum Chordata; class Actinopteri; order Labriformes; family Labridae; genus Cetoscarus; species Cetoscarus ocellatus. Next base: position 228,294 of record JBAMNC010000666.1, on the reverse strand, counting down.
TTTGTGATTATGTGCGGCCACAGTGTGTACGTTGTGACAGACTTTTGTGTCTCTGAACATGTGCAGTGTGGTGTTGAGCTGCTGCTCTGAAAATGAGCATCACTCTCTCCTTTGACCCTGACAAGGACAAAATCCCAGCGCTCTTAAGGAAAGGCATCTCCAACAGGTGACAAGGCCTGATATTAAGATCTGTGTGAACGAACCACAGCTTTATAGAATATGCATGACATGCAGGGTACTGGTGCCTGCTTGGCTGTGCATATGGTTTGTAGATGAGACACTAAAATGTGCAAAAAACAATGGTCGACAACCAGATGGTAATCACGCCCAGATATCCACAGCACTGTTTTGATCTGCATTTCACTGGACAGTTTAAACCTGTAAAAAGGCCTGAAAATCAGTGTGCTGATCAACAGAGCAAATCAAGAACAATGCTCTCCACTAAAAAAAATAATACTCTAATGCATGAGCTATGATATGCATGACTACAGGGCTGCACCTGCATTCACATTCTGTCTGAATGTAATTATCATTTAGCAATATCTGTATGATAAAGGATGTAAATAATTATTTTTCAACTCTATACTGGCAACTAAATGAAGCATCCTCATCTGTGTTGTGATTTAGTTTGGCAGGTACTGAATGTTTTGTTACTGATGCAACACAGGAGTTTTTAAAACATGGTTATACTAATGTTATACTGGTAACAACTAGGGCTGCTCAGTTAAGACACATACCATTTTGATAGACACTGAGGTCACGATTGTTAAACATGATTGCTTATTACTTTTACAACAAGCAACACATGCTGTCATTAAGCTTAACACTATCATTTTAATGAACACGCAGCAAACAAAGATGTATGTAAATAAACTACCTAAAAATAATATTAATAGATGACAAGAAGATAAAATAAGCACAACATGTCCTGAGTCCCAGTAATCTTTTAATCTCCATTACTCAGTTCTTTTAATGGTTGAAGGAAGTAATTGTAATTAAAACTCAATTAATTGCCCAGCCGTAGTACCAACACATTCCGCACCAACCAAACAAAATCATGAAGCAGACTAAGATGATTCATTTTGGTATTGTTTACTGATGGTCAGAGCCAAAGCTGCTGGACACTACCAGCCGTCTCCTCTCATAAAGCTGTTCAGTGTGGCCCTATGGCTAAAGAAGCATTCTCACATGAGCTACAACAGGAGTAAACATTACTGATGCTTTTCCCCCAGATATCAGTTAGGAGAGTATTGATTTAGCACCAGTGTTGTAAATCTCCTGACGATAACCACCCCTAACTTTAACAGTTTCATTGCCACTCCAGTGATGCTACAGCTGTCAAAAATCCACAAGACTTTATTCAAAATCATAATCAAAACTATGTTTAATCCCTCTGCTACATCTTATTCAAGGAATTCAAGTTATGTAAAACAAAAATCACAATTATCTTTATTTTGAATAATATTTAGATCACAACAATTTAAAACAGTTACCCTTTGATTTTACAACATCAGCATCACATGCATTCATGGAATCTAAACAACTTTAACAACTTAGACTCTGAACACTTTGAAAAACAAGCAAATTAATGAAAATAAGTAAATAATATAAAAACATTAGTTTATTGAAGCGAAAATAAAACAAGGTTTTCAAGGAACGAGGTGATGTAGCCTCTTTGATCAAAATATAACACAAACACTTATCATCCGTGATGAAGCTTAGGGAAAAGCAAGTTCAACTCTGCATGTAGCACTCTAGTCCAGGGATCATCAACTACGTTTGTACAAGGGCAACGGTTTTTTCTTGACATACACAACAGAACCGGTTAAAAATAATTTTATGGTCTAAGTAACAAAACATTAGTTCATTTGCTATTTTTATTTTTCAAAATTTTATGTTTTTTAAAAGTGAGATCAGTCCCTTTCACCCATTCAGTTGCCAGCCAAGTGAGGCCAATTGTGATATCCTGGCTCATCATTCTGGGGCTGTAATGTTTTTATCACTGTGTTTGAATCTTAAATGCTCATTCTCAAGGTTGAATATTGGCTGATTGATGGATTTCTGTGATCAGATCAAACAAGAAATCTTTCCTGATAAACTTGTTTCAGTGAAATTGTTTTGGATTTTGCATTAATACTTGTGGGGACAAATTGACAAAGACACCCTTAAATCCAAAACAAAAAAACTTTACAATGCAGGTTTTAATTTTGTTTTTGTGTATGACATACATTTTAGTCATCCACTTCCATGAAATACAGAATTAAGAAATAATTTAATTTGTATTTCAAATCTAAATCACCTCCTTTTATTAATATTGAGTGCAGCATAGATGCCCCTCTGCCTTCCACACACACACACACACACACACACCCACACACACACACACAAGCCAGAGTGTAGAAGGAGGAAAAGTGGATCCTACTAGCACAACTGAGTGACTGCCTCACACGTTATGTTGTCGCCATTTTTTGAAGCCCAAATTTGGTTACTGTGTTTACAAGAGACACACTGTCTTTGCTGGCACAGCATTCAGTTCTCTGATTAGCAAAAGTGATGCCAGGCAAACTTTCATTAATTATTAGTCATGGAAAACTAAAAACTGCTTTTTTATGTCTCCATTTACCAATTCAGTGGTGCCAGCATGTTGTGCTTGAGGTCATGTGACTAACATTGAGCGTCCTGAGATGTGACTATTGCACATGCATCCATCTCAATAAAGGTGGAAAAAATATATTGTGTACCCCAAATGTAAAGCTGAAATTGTAGCTGAAATGAAAACTTTACACAACACATCATACTACAGTACTTAACAAGGACAGTGTTTCTTAACAACTACTGAGGAAAAGAAGGAGTAACTGAACATAAGCTGTGTGGGTAAAATGCATAAATTGCAGTAAGTAGACCAAATTTATGAATCTGTCATTTTTAAATAAAATGTTTTCATTTTATTAATTTATTACTCCATCTTAATATCTCCAGGCCTGTGGTCCAGCCTTTAGAAAGCTTACTTAGTCGGACGAGCCGTCCCCAAACACTTTAAGATAGTTTATTCACAGTAACTTAATATCCAAAAAACAAATCTTCTTGTTGAAGATTTGTTGAAGCTGGAAATCATAATAATGTGTGTGTGTGTGTGTGTGCAGTAATATTGTGCAGCAGTAAAAAGTAGAGAAACAGCAGAATCAGATCAGCACGTATGAAACAGACAAAGCACAGTCAAATGGTCAACAGCCCACTCTTTTCCTTTGCCCCAGGCTCCTGCAGCCACAGTGAACTTTACATGAAAATGAAGCAATGGGATCTTACTCTCTTCACTGTCAGGTTTTTATTCTTATTTAAGATCCCAGTGCAGCACAGATATGCTCCTCCAGCTCACATGGAGAGGTTAAGACCCAAGAATGTTGCTCTCATCAGCATAAAACCTGCTCTGGGTTCAACTGCTTCAGGCACTTATGTCCTTGCAGTTGTTCACAGAGGACAGGATTACAGTTTCACAAAGATTCTAACAGTATATGAATGAAGGAAGCAAAAACATTAAAAACCGTAGTAGAATATGATTCAACAGAGTACAAGATGAGTAAGTGAGAACTAACACCGTGTCCTTACATCATCCCATCCACGTCCAGGTGTCCAGGAGATAACATCCAAGAAGGGGTTGGAAAGATATCCATCAGCATTGAAGGAGTAGTCTCGACCACCAAGCGTTATGTTGCTGAAATACCTGCATGGAAGAGGGTGAAGACCAAAGCAGAGGACAGACAGAAAGTGTAGGACAGGTTATTGAGGTTGATAGACCATATTCACAAAGCCAGTCTTACTGTGACATCACGCTCTGGGTGGGAAGCTTCAGTGTTGTTATCATGTCAGGATGTGGGTGTCAAATAAAGCTCCACATTCTGAAAGCTGTTATCTGCTGTTTCCTAATTCCCCTTGTTTGTCAGTTGATTCTGTAAATCCAGTGAGACACTGGACTGTCCATCCTCTCACAAAAACAGGTGTATATGTGTATTTTGGTGTATTTATTAATATGATTGGTTTTCTTTTTTAATCTGCACACTCAAAGGTCAAAAGAAGGTGATGCTTGTATTTATTTGGATAATATTATGTCTACAAGAGGAGGAAATGGATTATATTGATGAAATATTATGTTATGCTATGTTGTTTTTCATATTTTTGCTCCTTGTCACCAGTTTTATTGGTTTGCTTAGCTCCTGTGTATTGTTTTCTTTGTAGCACCCTCTTTGTCATCACAAGGTTCAGAAACACTGACAATAAAAACAAAACAAATAAATGCAGTAATTTTGGTTCTAACTATGTTGTTGCTCTGGATATGAAATGACGGCAATAAAAGTATAAAAAAAAACATGTGTAATTAGCCAGTAGTTGCATTCAGATTAAAGCCAACTCAGCATTAATCCACTTAAATGTTATATTTTACGTTTAATAATCACGAAACAGCTCACTGGATATATTTACACTTACTGCCATAACATTAATATTATAGCTCAAGTAGCTTTTCACCCATGACCAACTCATTTAATGAGGCCAATATCTGCAGTCGTGTAAGACCTCTTTTTCGTTATTTTTGATCCCAAACATACAGCAATTGACTTGTGTACTTAGATTTACTTCTCATGTGTGTATTAGAGGCCTTAGAGAAGACTCACAAGCATGTTTATGTTCACAGCTCGACAGTAGATTTGTGTAACATTGTCCTCAAGCTCCAACACTATTTCCACTTACAGTGACTGTATCATTGACGAAGTGTAGTGCCAATTTTTCTCATTAATTAATAGTCTGATAAGTTTATAAAATGAACTGAGCTCGTATCAAGGATGCTGAGGCCAGGCTTTCTGCCCTGTAGCATATACAATGTTTTTCAGTTAATAAACCAAAGACTAAAGCTACCAAAAATGCCTCTAAAATAGTCAGATAATAAACAATTACAATAAGCAAATGTTAAAAACATTATTCACAGCTATCACCTCAAAAAGAACACTGAAACAAGTGTCCTTCAGTAAGAACAGTTGAACCAGACAGTATGACGATTCATTAATTATATGTTGCTTATCCGAATTCATTAGTAAAACTATTGATGGACTGAGATAAATCATCTTGTCCATTAGATAGGCTAAGCAGTGCAAATAGGAAAATACATTAAAGCAGTAAATCTCAGAAAATTGACTGTAGGTTCATTTTGCAGCTGATATAGTCCTTTCACATTGCTAAGACAACAAATTTGACCTCCGACATCATTTTTAAAAAGTTTTAAGCCCAAATCTACTTTAAGTCCAAACTTCCGAACACATCAGGTTATTCTAGCCTTTATTAAACAGTCATTTTACAGTTCCAACAGAGAAACATCATTATCTTACAGACTGGACGCTGGCGTTGTTGTACTGCTTGTTTAGCCAGCTGACTGGCTTTTTTCCCACCAGATTAGGTATTAATAACAGGTATTAATTTCGATCAGCCGATTAGGTATTTCTAAGGAATATAGACCAATAATGATAAGCTCATGATCAGTCAAGGTACCTGTGGTTCAAGGTGAAGGTAAATTTCTTAAATTATTGCAAGCCTTTTCTTTGTCCATACTTATGAGACATAGATGCTAACCAGGACTTCACTGATGCTAACTATACTGGAGCTTTAATCTGGTAGCAACAAATCAAACCCTTTTTACAAGAAATATGGTCCGACACTTTCTGAGTTTTTAGTATATGATGTCTTTGACATAGCTCTATAATTGCGAAAAAATAAAATAAGAACAGCTCCCAGAATCTTGGGGTCAGGACAAAGTCCAGGACTTAAACATAGGATGTGATAACAGCATAGGGGTTTCCCACCCTGAGTGTGACGTCACAGAAACATGGCTGCAGTGGGAATACAGTCATTCAGCATCAAGATGAGGAGAAAATGAAATTTATGTTGTTGTTCTGATTGAACAGTATGCCTGCCCTGCTGTTTTTTCAACTTGAAACAAATTCACCACACCCTTGTGATGATGGTGAGGGCTTGTCTATTCGTCCCATCTGCAGACAAATGATCAGACACACAGAATCGTCAGGCCCTTTGAAGTCAAACAACTGTCGCTCTCGGAATAGGCTGCAAGCCCCATAGTTTTTCTGGAAATCACACAGGAGACCCCTTTATTGTCACTTCATGTCATCCTCTCGCTTCAAAACTCAAAACCTGAAAGCTATTTCAACATGACAGAGATCCTCACATGGAGCAGCAGCTTGTAGTAACAGACAGTCAACAGCAGGTAGCAGTGCAAAAAAAATGGAAATGGAAACACCTCTCTCCTCTGTTCTTTGAGATAGTTTATCAGCAAAGCAATTATTATCCAGTTATTATCCCTTTTTGTGCTGTGCTCCAGTAGCATAAAGACTAGTTAACCTCATTGTCATATTCTCTTATCTCAGAGTATTCTTTATATTAATTATTTTGAGCATTGTCTGTATGTGAATCAGGAATGAATAGTGCATAAAAAGAACCAAGATGATAACAAGAAACACTTGTGCTACCTGTTAGAGTGTGCTGCTGCCTGTTTGCACAGCCTACAAGGAATATATTAAATCCGGCTCATTAATATACATGAGACATGGTCCGCTTGCTACAGATGCTGGGGTAATTTTGCCAACTCACAACTACACGCACCAACAACATCTATTTTGCATGGATGATAGCCAGCTCCAAATTCAGATATCCCCCCGTGCCTGCTCCCTGACACTGAATAAACCAACTCCACCCATATACCTTACAGTTCAGTCCAACGTAGAACCAACTTATTTGATATAATATACCATATTCTGTCTCTGTGGTTTTCCTTTTTCTCCCATATGTGCAAGATCTGTATGGAGCCTGAACACTAGCTTGTACCAACCCTATAACCTCACACTTCAACAGGTCTCTTTGTAAGTAGAACTTTATTACGTTTTTTTCTATTTTATTGAACAATCAATTTAAACTTCATTTTATGTAGTCCACAGGCTCAAATGTGTGGCTTCAGCAGTCTAGGGTTCTAGAATCATCTGTGCATGTGATGGAGAAATGCACAGTGCATGTAGGGGTGTGGCCTCAATACCCCTGCAGTAAGCAGTGTGCTGTGTGCATGTAGTTAAGGAACTATCCTCAATATACCTGCATGAAATGTGGTTGTTTTAGTCAAGATTATGCTAAAATATATTTTCCCCAGTTACATTCAAAATCCCTGTTAAGGGCCAACCTTTAATTTTGCAAATTCAAGGTTTATTCCCTTAAATTTCCATTAATTCCCATGGAAAGTTTCCAACTTTGAAATTCCCTGAATTTTGCAACCCTAGTCACTAGTTGGTACCTCTAGGTGGGAGTACAAAAAAAATTAAGATACTGGGTTTTAATTAGTTGTGCTGTTAAAACATTTGATGAAGTTACAGAATTTTAAACACAAGTTTTTAACCAATTTTCAGTTTGTTTGTGTACTTTGTGTGCAAACATGAATGAAAGCAGACTATAAGTTTGTAGAAGGTTTTTGAATTAAAAAATAAGTTTGCACTTGAAAAATCACAGAAAGCACAATGTTACCTGCACAATATCGGTATTGGCAGATAACAGCCTAAAAAGTTGGTCATGTATTGATTAAACAAAAATGTCTTTGTATTTACAGTTGATATTGGTCATGCTGTATATATCACTTACTGCATATTGGCTTTAATATCAGGAGAATGTTTTTATGGGCCATCATGCATACTTTATCATCAGTGATTGTCTACATCAAAACAGTATCATATATTAGATAATAAATGTTTTCTTGTGTCTCATTAGTTTCAAACACAGACTGACTGTAACAATGAAAGGAAATGGTGAAATTTAGTAAAGCAGAGATTTTATCTGTTAGGTATCTGTTTCTGTAGTAATGGCTTTGGAGGTATTGCCATATCAGATATCTGCAAAAATCAAATTATCATGCATCTCTAGAGTTAATGTTAGGCAGTGCTAATAATAAACCATAGCGCTGAGTGAACAAACTTAATGTAATAACTCAGGTGTCTTACAGAACAGCAGACCTTTTATACTAACCAGTTTCATTTCAACCATCTTTGCCAGGCACACAATTGCAACTGATTGAGTAAAGCTTCCCTAACCACTGTTGGTTACCAAAGCACCAGTTGAGAGCCTCTGCTGTGAAGGTTTTCTCATTCCTCCCCTCTCCCTCTCACCTCATCCTGCCTCGTAGTCTTTGGGTCTGGTTGGCATCAGTCATGCAGTTGGTGACGAAGTTTGGCCCCCCTGTAGTCCCATAATCCTTCCGCATCGCCACTGCCCCATGAGTCAGCACAGACACACCTCGAGCAATCCTCCGGCGAGGTTCGTCCCTCCATCCCTGGGGCCTCACGGCAAAAAGAACCCGAGGCAGGCTATCCATGCCTAAACCTGAGAGAGCTGGCCCCACAGCAAACCACATATGTGAGGCTCCAGCCTGACCCGCGGCCCAGGCGGCACGGAAAACCAGCTCAGCCTCCTCCTGGGAGCAGTACAGCAGACGTACCTGGAGGTACAGTAGGAAGGCAGGGAGGGAAAGGGGACGAGGGGGAGACACACACACATACACGCTAGTGAGATAAGGAGGGGACAGGGGAGACGCGGAGGTGAGAGACAGAGGGCTGGAGAAGTAAGGGGAGACAGGTAGAGCTGGAGCAGAGGCGTACCTGGACAGAGAGCAGGGGTGGTGGTGGTGGTGGGGGGGGGGTTGGAAAAGGCCATATCGAGAGGAAACAAGGAGGTAAGAGGAGAGATAGCAGTAAGCTGATGTGATATGGTTCATGGGAGCAGGGCAGTGATTCAGTCAGAGAAGCAGCGGAAGAAGGGGGAGACTGTATGGTTAGAATGTGACGTATGCTAACCAGGGGTTTAAGGAGGCAACAGGGGTCAGTACCTAATGAGCCTGGACAAGTTACATGTTCCGGTTATGAATGAATATGATGAATAATGAATGCAGGATTAAAACAAGAGAGGGAATAAAACAACTGTAAATGGTTGAGCAGGGAAATACAGCAGGAGGGAATGGAGGGGGTTGAAGTCCAAATACACCCAAGGGGAAACAAGGGGGAAGAGGTTAAACTCTGACCTGTGTTATTAAATCAGGGTGTAGGACAGGGGTGGATAAAATAGGAGATAGAGGGGAGCTAAATAAGTGGATGTAGAAAAGTAATCAGAGGTTTAACACACTATTAACGAAGAGGTGAGGATGGAATAGAAAAATGAAGGATCTTATATTTTGATGAAATAAAACCTGGGAACTTAACTGTTCAAATGTAAAAGAAGAATGTTGTCAGGGTCCAAAATGACACCTACTTAGTCCCAAATGTGGGTAGATTCTTGTTTGACTGGTGAATATGAGAGGGCACCCAAACAGTCAGTAATTTAAACTGATCAGAGTTTTAAGTGTTTTGTGTAGGCGCAGCGTCTTCCTCCTGTGGGGGGTCCTGAAACACTTTTAACAAAAACAAATGCACATAAATTGATGTTGGTGGCTCAGTCTGGTAGTGCGATTCACCCGTAATCAGGATTATTATGCGGGTTCACATCTAGCTCCAAAATATGCATATATATGTATATATATATATATATATATGTGTGTGTGTTTGTGTGTGTTTGGATGTATGTATGTATGTATGTATGTATGTATATGTATGTGTATATATGCATGTATGTATATGTATATATGTATATGTATATATATATTATTTATATTTCCATAGACTTTTATATTTTTATTGTTATATTTGTATTTTATTTCTATTTCTATTTATGTATATTTTAGTTTAGATCTACCGTTTTTATATATCTTTTTAATCTGTAATACTGAACTGCTACTGATTCCCAATTTCCCTGAGGAAGGTTTTCCAAAGGGATTAATAAAGTACTAATTCATCTAATCTAATCTAATCTAATTTGCACAATGATCGCAGCTGCAACTAGTAGTGCTCCGAGAGCATAAACCTCTGCTAAGGCATTTCCAGTGTTGTTTGATCCACATCTGGATCCAGATCACCTCCAAAAGCCAAAAAGTTCTCTCTAGTGCCATGAAAAACATGCCTTTAAAATGCCATCCAAATCAGTTTAGAAGCTGTTGAGTTATTAGCAAAAATGTGGAAAACTACCCTATCTTGCAATGTTAACAAATCAATGTTAACAAAAAATTCTTGGATATGCATGAAGATTTGAATCACCACCAAAATCCCATCACTTCTTTGTGTGATGACCGGCATTCCCTGAAAATTTCATCCACATCTGTTCATTAATTCTTGAGTTATCCTGATCATTGTCCGGTAAAAACATAACCTCCTTGGCGAAGGTAATAGTTTTGCATTATGGCCATCTGCAATTTTCAAATAGCAGGGGGTGCAGTACCTTCTAAGGGGTCCAATATGTCTGAAAATTTCATTTTAAATAAAATATTTTGCAACAGAGGAGTTCTGGTGCATGCACCATACTAATAAATGTATTTATTAGTATGGTGCAGACATTGCAAAAGAACCATACTAATCAATAATTTTGATAATATTTTAATAATCATGTTATATCTTTAAAACAAAACTGAATAATCAGCTACATTCTGTCATGCCCTTTGTTACTACAAATTGCATTAAAATCATAATGTTAGTCAAAACAATCACAATTGAATTTCTCAAATCCATCAGCCTATTTCTGTTTGAACTCTGTGTTTGTTTCATCTCTACTTCTGCCTGTTCCTTCAGAGATTATGGACACAGACCAAAAGTGCAATAATGGTAGTAAATGTGGGAGTGGTGTTAAGCATAGCCAAGAGTACAACCCAGACCAGCAAACCACCTTCTTGAAGAAATCCTTAGTCATCTGTCAGGAATGGTGTATCAAGATATACACCATTTTATCTTTCCAGAACTCATCGACAGAAAATTGGAGCAGAAAAGCTGGGTGGGGAAGAGATGGGAACTGATCGTCCACTGGTCAGCAGTGTAATATTTCACTGAGACAACACATATTGTGCAGGAGCAGTGATTTACATGTACACATACATAGTTTAATGTTAATGTTCAGAACTGAAAAAGCCAAATTAAGAGAAGTCTGTATTTTTGTGGACAAAAATTGCTTCATAGTTCGTAGGTGGTTTTTTGTTGTGTTTTTGTAATGATGTAAAATGTAGGGCCAAATTACACACAGAATAACCCCCAAAAAATCTGCTAACAATGTAATTGTTTTCCTGTATGGTACAACACGCATCTCAGGCCTTCCTGGTTTTCGGGTGCATGTAAAATCTAAAAATTGTTAACCTTTACCAACCACATTTTTGGCAATAACAGACATCCAAATCAGGTTTGATGCAGGGATTTTTTCAAGTATTCACTACACAGCCTATTTCCAGCTTTGTTGCCGAGGGGAAGAATGATGTCAAACACAGACAAAAATCCTTTTTTCATACATAAGAAGAGCTCTGTATGTGCACATTCACACTACCCCCTCATTCCATTTACCACCATACTATACCCATTTTTTAGATTCCATGAGCCTGAGAGCTCTGCTTTTTATGGCATTTTTTCAACCACTAAACATGGAGAAAAGCGACAGTGAGCATTCTGCGTTTGCTCAAATCCATAAGCTTTTCACAATAATGTCATTTGGCCACTGTTAAAGTCAAACTTCACAGGTGGTCACAGCTGTGTTTTATCTTCCTCAGATGTGTTCATGCATTTTTGGAGACACTGTGCCTAACATGATGCATCTCTGTGTGATATGGCCCTTGGTCTTCAGGGATGATCAAGGGTCTGGCCTCTGCAATACTATCTTTTTAGAAATTAAGGGATATGATATTTCTGTGGAAATAATACCCTAGTAACTCAATTAAATGTCCTGAAAAATATATGTGACACAAAGACATCATTTATCATTTTTGCCCTTAAGAATAGGCTCGGCTGTTGACTTTTTTTATCTACCCACAAAGAGTTAATTTCAGACCCTGGATGAGATGTTACAGTGAGGCTGAAAGGAGACTTCTGGGAAAAGAAGCATAAAAGAGGGAAGCACAAGGAGAGCAGTGACACTGCATAACTTTTTTGCTGAAAGTCATGAGGTGGAGATGGGTGAGGGAGGGAGTAGAAATTGACCAAAGGGGTTTGAGGGTAAGAGGGGATTTCAAGAAACATATAGATGTACTAACATAGAAATTATTTTAATATGTTGGCTTGTTTTTAAACTGAGATATCTTCTCCCTCTTGAATCTCTCCTAACCTTGTACAGGTCTGTATTTGAGCCCCACCTAAACTATTGTACTGTCATAGTGTAACTCGTTTCCTTGTTATATTGGCTCATATGACTCATAGTGTGGTCCAAGATAAATGTGACCTCTAGTCCTCTTTTCTATGATTACACACTCCTAAAGCTTACTGAATACAACACTTTCCGTAATGCCTGTCTGATGTATAGTGTGGTTGGCGTACAAACTCAATGATAGACTCTGCAGTGTTATTCCAATCATTTATCCTTCTCAGCTACACAACAGAAGGAAGAACAATCTTAAGGGGCAAAAAACATAAATTAAAATGCACAAGCTTCAGTGTGACCTGCAGAGACCTACAGCTCTAGAATGACTTCAAAAGCACCTTAAAAACATCTGCATCTCTGCCCAGCTTCAAAAATAGCTTAAAGGAAAAGCTGATACTAAAATATGCCAAGTCTTGAAACTCTGAGGCTAAGATTTAACCTGAAGTCTAAACACTAAACATTAATAATGAAATATGAAAACTAAAATGAACTTTATTGTCATTGTCTTTGTGCTATTGTTTACATGGATTATATGTATATACACTAGAGTCTTTCGGTAACTTAGGAAATTTCAGATTTTTAGATTTAAACTAGGCTCTAGTTTAGAAATCATGTACGTGTAATGTTTTGATTGTGTACATTATTTGATGTATGGGCCCCTACTTATATTGTTGCATCCCAGTTGATCTGAGAAGTTGGAATCTATGAGATGCAAATCAGATATGTCACTGGGGACACCCACTTTGGTCAGAACTTCCCAGCAGGAAGTCAGACGATCTTCCGCTAACCCAGCTTTACAAGCTTGTAACTGAAACATGTCTACCTGGGATGTGATGTAATTCCCACATCCCTTGTCTGAGTTTCAGGTAGATGGACGCACCATTAGCTCTTGGGGAGTCTACTTTCACAGATGACTTGTTCATGAGAATTTTTTTTATTAAATTAATTTGTGAATGATCAAATTGGTTGATTGACTGAGGGGAGGAGAGAGAGTTTGAAGGGGTTGACAAAGAGAAGATGGAGCCAAACAGAGCAAAGGGACCATGGTGATGGTTTAATTACTGAAAGGTACTCAAGATGTATGAGTGAAAGCATTAAAATCAAAGGAAATACTTGGAAAGATGATATATAGAAGAGTGAGACAAAAGGGATTTAAGGACAAAAAGAAGAGCATGACTCTTTCATGGAAGAGGAGTTGGGGGGGTTGGGGCAACAGATTGAAAGCGCATTTTCGAGAATCGCGCCTTCATTGAATTTTGAACTGTAATGGCTTGGCAAAACAATCTAGCCTGTATGCCAATAAACCTCCAGTGAATTAGCCGGGGAATGAGAGTGACAGAGGGAGGTGAGAGAAGTGAGAGAGAGGAAGGAGGACGAGGGTGACGGACAGAGAGGGACACTGAATTAAGCAGGGAAGGAGAGAATTAGAGTTATAAACAGACACACGATATCTAGAGACGGGAAAATGGAGAAAGAAAGGACAGCACAAAAGAAAGAGAGAGAGAGAGCAGAAGGAGAAATACTGACACGCTGACGCTGGGAGAAGAATGGAACAAAAGATAGGCAGTGAGAGTAGAAATTGACCCAGAGACCTGCATCAGGCCATCTACAATGCATTACCATATGTGGCAGAGAGAAGGAGAGAGAGAGAGAGCATGTAATGCAAACATACACTGCATCACTAAGCAATCAAAAGCATTTATTAGCCCTGCAGGAGAGAAATGCTAAAGAAGGAGGGGTTGCGGTGGAAAGCAAGAAGGTTAGAAAGCAAGCACTGTGAGTAGGCCGGCCGCTGCAGGCAGTATGTTGTATCAACAGTGACACTAGCAGAGGAGAGTCTAAGGAGTCCAATACACATGCGCACACTTATAGATACAAATACACCCAGTCACTCTCTCACACACACACATACAAACACACAGAGCTGCAGTGGCCATGCCGGGACATTAGCTATGACATTGAGGCCCAAACTAAACGGAGCAGGCAGAGAGCAGAGTCCGTGGCTAGGAAGACATGCAGCATGAGGCATGGACGAATGAAGCGAAGGAATGAAAGATAGCCAAACGGAGATGGAGGTTAACAGGGAAGCTGCAGAGGAGAGAGAGCTTGTCTCCAGGCAAAGAAATGCAGGAGGAGGGGGAGGAAGAGGCAGCGAAGTCAGAGGAAGAACACAGAGATGAGTGAAAAATTGAGCAGGAGGATCACGGGGTCAAAGAGGAGGTTAAAGAGAGGAGGACGGGGTTAAAAAACAAGATAAAGGAAAGTGTCGAGGGGGGAAGAGGGTAAGGAAATAAAAGAAGTGAGAATAAAATTGTGGGATTTGTTGGGAACATGAGGGAAGAATGAGCAAGCTATAGAGGCAGGAGAGGAATCCGGCATACATGATGTAGGAATGATAGACACCTGAGGTACACGTCGAAACCACAAGTCATCCAAGTAATGTATAAACAATAATTCAATAATCAAAGAAATACTGTTGCCTGTTGCATCAGCTATGTTTCTATGGTAGCAAGCAATTTAGCCTAATGAGAATAGAAGAGAAATGATTGTGATATTTATGCAGTGTCCTTTTATGTACTTTACTGAGACATTGGTTGAACAGTCAAAAGCTTACAATCAGTAATTGGATCCTTGACTTACTTATTTTTTTTAACCTAACCCCTCCTCATTTATCACATGCTGCAACCCCCTGACAGCAATACAAACACTGTCAGTAGAGATCGTATGCTGATGAAGAAAAGGTGAAATTACATGTTTCTGCGCAAAGATAATATTATGACTTGTAATTTTATCACTTGTAACCCATGTCATTGACCATTTAAATGATGCTTACAGTTATGGGCATACATTTTTAATTTCTAACTAAACAAAGGCTCCCTATTGAGCTGCCAGGCATCTGCCCAACACATCATGCCAGTGTTAAGGTGTAACAGGCCACTTTGTTATGGGGTGATTTTGGTGTCTGTACTTGTGGTAGGCAGGAGCATTTTTGAATTTGTTCTAACAAATGTATTTTATACAGCATTTTTACGTACGACTCGATCTCATGAACATTTGCGATATTATAATGAAAATATAGTACACAACATTGGATTATTGAAGATGTCTGATATGCTGATGTATCTGGATTCACTATTGCAGATACGAATATTTACCGGTATTTTTTGTCATAAGCATAAGCCTCCTCTTTACTAAATTGACCCATTTCTTTTTTGATGGCAGTCTGTTTGTCCTGAAAACATGTAAAGCAATGAAACCAACATTTTATTCCTAAATGAATTAAACTTTTGATTTATAAAAGTGGGCTCACCTCATTCTGAGGTTATAAGGTAAACCCAAGTGTTACATTTGAACATTCTGCCCATAGTGCAGCCAGTAAATTAGACTTTTTTGTCCAATCTGAAATATCTACATATGTGCTGTAAATATCGAATAAGATTTTCGTATCTGCAAATAGAGATAATCAGCTTTTTAGGTAATTGTCTGCTCCCATAATATCATGCATCCTTAAATGAAAAAACTATCCAATTTTTGCATGCAGAGGACACACAGTTCTCTGAGTAGGGAAGGTAGAATTAGACAAACTTCTATTATAGATTATTCATTGGTGCAAAAAAACTCAAAGGTTAGGTTTTCATCAGACACAAAAGAGGTTGTAGGATTTGCTTTGAAACGTGACGGTGGCATTGCATGTTCTCTAATATGACTACGATGGATGCACACATCACATTTGCAGGATTAAAACAATGTGTCATATATTGTTAAGCCTAGGTTTACACTGAGCTCTGTGTTATGACAGGTTAGGCTGTAATTTAGGTTATGTCATTGTTCTATTGCACTGCAGATAAGATTTGTCATAAATGATGTTAAAACTAACCACAATATTAAACAGATATGACAAATCAGTTAAAAGTGTTTTTGCTTCATGCCATATTTGTGACAATGCTACCTCTCGTGTCTGTTTATGAAAGGGCTAACAGCTGATAAAAACTTCTGTGGACTGTCATCAATCCACACACAGAATAAAATGTGAAAAATAGGGTAGAGCATGTTGACAAGGCAATAATTAAACTCTGTAGCCTGAATATAGAGCCAATGTAAAACAGCAGTCACATTGGGTAGTGAAGTTATGAATAAGATGGGGATATTTAACAGTATTTTGTTATTAGACAGCTGAAATGATCTTAGTTGCTAGACAATGAAAGCCAGAGTGCCAAAATTTCAT
Organism: Cetoscarus ocellatus; assembly: GCA_037902135.1. Classification (NCBI taxonomy): domain Eukaryota; kingdom Metazoa; phylum Chordata; class Actinopteri; order Labriformes; family Labridae; genus Cetoscarus; species Cetoscarus ocellatus. The sequence goes on along the minus strand of JBAMNC010000666.1, from coordinate 211,784 downwards.
CATACATTTCTCAAGGATGTTATCCACTCTAAGAGCACACTTTTACTCACTCTGTTGGTGCAACACATCAGACATTAGCAGGACGTTAACTTCCTCACAAGTTAGATCTCTTATTAAACAAGGCAATGTTTAAACTAACATATAGTTGATGCAAATCTTTGCTGATTCTGTTTACAGTTCTCTGGACTGATATCTCATTACCAAGCTCCAGTTAAAAGATGATAGAGTTGAATTTGAGTGGTAGTAAAGTTAATGGTTTTTTTTTTTTAAAAAACAAAATAGGTGAAGCTTAACATAGTTTACAATTCTCAGCACGCTTTTATGTCCCATGGTTCATTCAGTCCTTGCCTCACGAAACATATCTAGACTCAACACCTTTACAACTTAAGGACCACTGTAGAAAAGTCTTTCTTAACCTTCATTGTTTTTTCTACTATTTATTACGGTGGTGGCCTGCTACCTTCAGGTGACCTCGCTGCTACATATAATAAGGTATCTTAGACTTTATGGAATTTACACAATTGTGCACTTGTTTTATTTCAGCAGAACATTTAATCTGTTTTTACTGTTTTGAGCAGTGTCTCCTCTTGAGTCACATGCTCTTAAGTTTTTGTCTTTGAAACAAATATACTGAGTGACATTGTTTTTTTATGATTTGTCCCGGAAAAAGCTCCAGGAAATTAATTTTAGCTGAGGCTCTTACTAAAAGAAGCCACAACTGATTCCATTCTCTCACTTTATTAGAGACACATCATTGAAATATTTACGATACTGAAAGCTTTTTTTCATTGCTTATTTTTTTCACTATGGCACACGTAGTAGGCTTGCAGTAAATTGCTCTTATGGTGCAAAAATAATAGGGTAGGTGTCAATGATGCATCCAGATTTCACAACACAGGTATTTTGTTTTTGTTGAAAAATCTCCTCTTTTGGATGACCTGGATGAACTGAAGTATTATTGTATCTCGTTTAAAGCAGAGGGAAGGGAGATAGATCACTGATTGGTAATGAAGCTTCGTCTTTGATGCGAGAGAGAGGGACAGCTTCCCATTGAGCTGTTTGTCTCAACAGACAATATTGTACAGAAACAGTCTGACCTGGGTCTCGTCATTGCCTCTCTTTTTTATGTTTGTTTCCACGATCTGCCAGTCTCAATATAAAATTCTTTAATGGCTTTGACACCAGACAGATAGTTCCTCTACAGAGACAGTATCAGTAACTGTAGGCAAAAAAAAAGTTGACTGACTTTTACTTGGGTAAAAGTTGGCTCCCTGTCCCTCACTTGTTGCCTTTTCTTTCTTTGAGCAGTTTAGTCCAGGAGTCTGCAACCTTTTCAATCAAAAGAGCCATTTTGCCTGCCATGCCCACCAACAAAAAATCTGTCTGGAGCCACGAAACACATTTGAACCTTAAAATGACGACAGCAGCACCTGTTGACTCTACATCATTATAATGACGTTGTTATTATTACGTTATTTTTTTGTTGCTTTAACTTAGCATTGTTATATCATATTATATTGCAATAATTAATTTATGACTTAAATGACAACAGTGGTGTGTTTACCTCAATAATCGGGCTTGTCAACAAAAATAACAATTAATATTCAATAGTCAATTAATATTAGCTTATGTTATCAATGTTTTCACTTTGTTTTGTAATTGTTGTTACTCTGTTTTTCCGCAGGATCAGGTTTTACTTGCAGTTAGGAAATCTTAAATATTTATTTGACATCGTCAGGTAGGAAGGGGGTCAGAGGGTCTTCCCCTGACTTTTTTAAACTTAAATCATTTCTTTCCTGCATTCTGATCACTTTTTATGCACACTTTTGTAATAATCATGAGGTAGTCTCGTGATCTTTGAGGTGCTTTTTTAAATCTCATCAGTGTTTTTGAAGCTTATCTCACTTAAATAATCAATTTTAGTTTCATGTCAATCTCCATGTCTTAAAAAAATGTCAGATGAACATATTATACATAACTCACACACCTGAGTTTGTAGTTACTGAATGAGAGAATGAGAGAGACCTTGTCTGCTGTGTGCTGTGTGCTTTCTTCACACAGCAGACATGGTAATAAAAAACGCATCCACCTGATATCTTTGTGTAAAAATCCCCCCCCACTTCAAAAACAAGGTCACAATTGCGCTGACTTTATCGGCTCTCCCGTTTCTCTCATCTTTTACAAGGCTTCATTGCCGACCCGCCTCCGTTTTAAAAGTTTGAATAACTTCACAGCAGCAGCTGATGTTTTAAAAGTAATAGAGTTCATCAAAACATCAGCTGGATAAGCTGCATAAAATATTTAAAACAACATCACTGGTGAGCTCACAGCTAAAGATGCGCCAGGGACGCATCCTGCTCTCCCTCTGCTGCAAGGCACACAGAGGTCATGGGAGGAGCACGTTAAAGTGGACAAGATGTAAAAAAATGAAGAAATAATCATTTAACCAAAAAAAAGCACATTTTTTGCAGATATTGCTTAAACATGCAAAAATAATATCAATAAATTTAATGCAAGACAAAGAACCAGTTTTTTGCTTTTCTGTCTTCTAAGTCCAGAGAGCCAGTGGTGAGGGGCAAAAGAGCCACATGCAGCTCTGGAGCCATGGGTTGCCTACCCCTGGTTTAGTCTGACCCACCAGGCCATCTGTGCTGCTGCTGGCCAGAGTGGGGCATTTTAGGCAGTTGTTGGTGCTGCAATGAGGGGGTGAGGGAGAGGTCTTAATACCCCCCAAATTTCAGAGGTGCTCTTCCACAGGGTGGAAACATGTGAGACACACTAAAGGGCACATAATACAAAAAAAACAGCTGACCTCTTTACCTGACATGACTGAGTGTAAAATTAGATCCACTGCCACTTATAAAAAACAATCAAATAAGCTGTACAAAAAAGTACAATGTATTTTTTTTTTTTTTTTGTATGGGGGTAACAGTGGCATTATTTTGAAAGCAAGTGTAAATATACACAAATAAGTGTAGGGTGAATTTGTTTTGGTGGAATGCATGGTCGTGGGGAGGCAAGCCTTAAAATTAGCACAGTAATATCTGTAAAATCTGTAAAGAACCGGCATGTGCACTATCCATATTATTTTTTTACAACTTTTTTTTCTCCTGGAGGTTGTAAGCTTGGAAGAAGTCTTTGTTGTCATTTCACATTATGAAAATGGCAAGATAAATATCAATTCTGTCCAAAATCTACATCAAGTTAACATGTCTGTAATCCTTGAGTGAGAATACTAAGTACAAACAAACATTCATTACTAGCCAAATACTTCTAAACCTGCTGGCCTTTAATTTTGTAAATCTCTGAGTTCATCACATGACCTTAATCTGGGTAAATGTGTATGAATTATTCACTTCAAATTTGAATGTTGCCATTTGATGGATGATTCAGCTGCTGACATTTCACTGAGCATGAACAATCACTTAAATATAAATAACAAACAAGGTTTACCAAGAGTAAGCCTTTGATGGGGGTTAGGGCATTGAGACTAGTTTAATGTATTCAGAACCATCATTAATTTGGCATTCTTTAAACTTCACTTGTTACAAAATCTGCTTATTAATTCAACCATGTGGTTCAATTTGTCAAAGTTCCAAAATTGTGTCTCTAGAATGAATAGGGATCCACACTGACTGTCTTTGATTGATGCAGCTTTACAACCACAGTGAAATACTACTTTGAAACAGGTGGGGATTTGTCTATTTCCAATGTTTTTTAAGGTTTTAAAATTAGAGAGAAAACTACGGAGGAGGTGCTTTAATTCTAAAGCGGGCTTCACAGAACAATTATGAAATGCTGCACAACAGCCAGGCAGCAAATCAGGTTGACTTGTGGTTTTCGTTGTACCGCTGAACTCTTTATGCCTTGACAGATGGGAGGGGAAGAGAAGAACAGAGGGATAGAGGAGAGAGGGGAGAGAGATGCGGAGGGACAGAGGGAGAGACGAAGAAGGAAGGAAAAAGCTGGGAAGCCACCTGTTTGTCAAGGGGGCCCCCAATTACACTTGCAGCACTTCCTCCCCTTTCCTCCCCCCTCTCCCCCCCTCTCTCCCCCCTTTCTCACCTGCGCCTCGTTCTCCTTCAGCAGCCTGCGCGTGCGTGCCCCCCCAGGGTCATCGGTCACGTTCAGGATCACCACACTCTTCTTCTCCCAGCCGATGAACGAGCCGTCCGTCAGGCCCTCCACCACAGACAGGAAGTCCTGGTAGCCATGGTGACGTGTGGACACCACAGAAAAGGCTGTCCAGTCATACTCCTCCAGCACCTCGAAGATGACCTCTAATTGGAGGGCAGTGGAGGAGCTGAACTGGAGAAAGATGGAACCTGATTCCTGATTGGGGAAAGAGAGCGGCAAGTTTGGGGTTAAATCTCACAGAATCACCATCATTTTTACTGAAACGTGTCTTAAAGCTGGGTCATTTTTGGGTATTGGTGACTTTGTTAACCCGACACTCTAGATGGACTGTTTCTTATATCAATGGGATATATTTCGAGATCATCTGGGCAACATTCAAAAGAAAGTGAATGGGAGGGACAGAACCTTTCAAAAAAAAAGAAGAAGAAGAAGAAGAAGAAGAAGAAGGTAATTAAACAAATGTATCTTCAACATTTATTACTGGCCAGTCAGGGGGTTTCAGGCTCTTCTCACTATCAGCACAGCTAAATCAGCCTCATAACTACAACCTCTTTGTCACTGATAAGCAGCCAAGTCCTGATGAGGAACAATGATTCAGGCTTAAAGTTTTGCAAGATGGATCTGCCTGATGACAGACATGGAATCTGTTGAATACCTGCTTTGCAAAGATAGACTTTATTTTCCCCAAGATATAACTTTTAGTTCAAAAGTGGCAACTGAGTTGTATTTAGACTATGTAAGCCACACTTACATAAAACCACTCAATTAACACACTGCATTCAGTGCAGAAATGTGGATGTAAAACTGACCAGTAGACCAAGGCTCGCAGTGCTAGTGTAACTACCTCACATCTTTTTATAGCCTGACACTAATCCTGTGTTGAATTAGACTGTTCAATTTTCACAGTTCTCTCGGTGCCAAACAAACTTTAAACAAGTCTGATATATTTGATTTTAATATGCATTTTGCCCTGAAACATCCCAGTTGCTATCCAGGTACTCAGGATTTATTGCTTCATATTTGTGATGGTCAAACATGAATATATCCTACTGCAATTTTAAAACTTCAAATCCTAAAACCGTTTAAGATTTTTACAGAAATTACGGTTCTGACAAGTCACTAATGGCCAGGAATGACCCAGCTACAAAACAGCAAGTAAACGACAAACTGCACTTTTCCTGAGACTCTTTATGCACAACAAAGAGGCATCATGGGCCTGTAAGTTTTTGTGAAGATGCAGCACTTGTGCGGCTGCAGGGCTAAAACAACTAGGATTGTTGCACCAATTCTCTCATGACGTCCAGGAGGGAGTGTTTCTATAAAGTCTGTTAAGGGGATGGGAGGCGATGAGGATAGCAAGGGTACATCTTCAAAGGAGGTTCATCAAAGTGCTACAATTTAATTCCTCAAGAGTAAATGGTGAAAACAGTTATTTGTAAGCACAACATGCAGCACTTTTTGTTTCTGTTTTTCTCTCGATTGGTGGTGAAGCGCACATAACACTTGTTTCTCTGGTGCATACATACTCACACACACATACACCCACCCTTCTCCGCTCACAAACACCCTTGTCTGCTCATTGCCTCCCCCCCAGGAACATCAGAGGCAGAGCGACAGCCCCAGTTGGTGCCATTTACAGATCAAACACTACAGAGTTTCAGCAGATCGGCGACCCTGACCTTCAACTTCCCCTTCGTCCCACCGGCACTTCCTGAAACCTTTTCTTCGCAGAGAGGATGCATGACATTGTGACATTGTGAGGTGTTATGACAATATAAGCAGTTCTCCCTTTGTACTTTGCTGATAGAGCTGCAAATCCACAGCCTCTGAGTCCATGGATATACTTGCTGATAACTTCGCGGACACAGAAGCACGAAGCCTCAATTGAGCACAAGCTCCTGAGTGAGGGTGACACAGATGCAAGGTGCAGTGTACAAATGACAGGTAGCGTCTATGCAGAGGCAGCAAAACTTCATCAAATGGAAAAAAAAGTTTTAAGACAAACTGATTAACCTAGTTTAATATTCGTCACATCTAAACAATGAGTCACTAATATTGCATAGACACTACCATGCATTTATTTAGCTGATGACAGATTAAGAAGTTCTGTTTTAGAAGTCAGGAAAATATTTCAGAAATAAATTTTGTTATGTATTGATCGTATCTGGGATCATGTGAATTGGTGTCTTTCTGTAAACCCTATTCAATGCTGTGCTTTATTTTTGTTAGTTTTTCTCTCAGACTTAACATAGTCATCACCATGTTATGGTTTAAGTCCAGCACAAGTAGTTTTATATGACCTGAGCTCTCTGGTTTGCCCTCTAGTTGTATCCTCCAGTAACACATGGCACATTGGCAGCTACGTATCCAAGAGCGCTCATGAAGCCGGCAGACACAAACAGCAGCTATATCTTCGGTCGAGGTAATGTTATTAATCACACTGATTCATGTTGCACTCTTGCACTCCTCTAAAGGGATGATTTCACTGGAATGCTTTGCTATGGTGACTGCCAGATGTTTTTTCTGCCACATCGCAACCAGTTTTCCAGCATTTTTGAGTCAAAAGTGTTTCTATTATCCATAGCAGACGCAAATTAAGATGAAAACAGGGAAAGAGAGAGGTGTGTGTGATTATTGGTGTCCTTGGTGATTGGACTGTAGTTTTTTGACAATGTTATGACACTTTCTGGCTGAGCATGGACTAGGCAAAAAAGAGTCTTTTACTTAAACTGCTGAGTGACAACCTACTTCAAGCACAGTTTATGTGCGAGCAAAGCTGAGAGCGTTAGGTTTGTTCAAGCTCATTTTCAGCTTATTTAATTTTGCTGCATGTGTGTGGACACGGACCCTCTCTACATGCACCCTCTGCGTTTATTCCCCTTAAGGCCTTTTGGTGCGGCTGCACCTCGAGCAATATGTCTCTGAGTGATTGGACTCTAATTCTATTCCCCTCTTGGTCACTCACACAGAATGCACACATTCTTCACACTCCCACCAAATCCCCCATCTCCTACCTGCGGCATCCTCCCCAGCCCTGCTCCCCCTCCTACAGCCACAATGGGCAGTCCTGTTTGCGCAGACACAAACTCCAGCATGGGCGCCAAAGGGCCCCAGGCTGTCCGAGGGGGCCTCTCCTCTTCATAAACCAGACCTTGCAGGGGCCGTGCCGCCAGCAGCTCACACAGCTGGGACAGAACAGTCTTAGGACTACTGTCATTCACCTGGAAGATGATGGAGACAATGACAAGAAAGGAGATTGGAAAATAGAGTCACCAGTGAGGGCAGTGTGTCTCAGCTTTATGTTATTAAGATGAAAAGTATCTGCAGTATGCGTGACATGTCTTAGCAACGATACAAGCCTCGGTCAGAGAGCAGAGCTTCATTCAGCAGTGGTGCCCATTCAGCTCAAATAATGGGAATGAGTATGAATAATGGATGATCATTGTTATATGCTTTTTTTGAATTAGTCTGAATGAGCAGGGGGTTGAAGAGGCAGTGTCAAACCTGTAGCCAGATGACGTTAGCAGAGCCCCACTGGGTGACCACGCTCTCCCCCAGGGAACCATACACCCGACCAAAGCCGGGGTAGAGCACCCTTCCCCCAGGTCCTGCCACTGCCCCCTCTGCCTGTTCCGTAGCACCGGCGTGGATCACGGCGATGTTAAAGTTCATCATGGCCCCTGCATCACGCTCCCGCGGGCTGGGCCGAAGCAGGAGGTGGGGGGAGGCGTCCACCAGACCTGCCCACTCTGCCAGGACCAACAGGAGAGAGAGAGTAGGTATGGCGACCATGGCAACCTGCCGAGGGGGGGAGGCAGATATATATCGCACTAGGAGAGGGTGCCTGAGAGACAGAGAGACAGCGAAGAGAGGAGGAAGAAAGTAAAAAGAGAAGAAGAGAGAGCAAGAGAAGAAGAGATTAAGTTAGACTCAGGTGTCTTTTTCTGTAATGTTCAGTACAGGGGACAACAAATCAAATCTAGAAAGAACAAGAAGGGAACAGGGGACGGTGAAAGCAAAACAGCAACAAAAGGAGGAGTTGTAGACGGGGCGAGAAGAAAAAAGACAAACATCAGAGATTGCATACAGGCATGACAGTAATGAATTCTGAATTCAATCAGTGGATAATAAAAGTTAGCTTTGGCTGCAGAAATACTGCACGATGAGTCTGGAAATGCAGAGAGGGGAAAAACAATAGAGAATAGAGAAAGAACGAGAGATGGAGAGTAGATGAAATGTGCGCTATTTAGGCTGCAGGCCGAGACAGAACAATATGAGGAAAAATAGAAACTGGCCGTCAGAGGGAAGGAGGGCAAGAGGGAGAGAGTTAATAGCAGACAGAGACAAAGATGGGGGCGGAGGTGGTTATTGTGCTGCATGAATGATAACAACAATTAAGATCACTGTAAACACACTTGCCCTCACACAGATGCAATGGTGCACTGACACATGCATGCAGGCTTTTGAATATACACGCGGGCTTCCAGATAAATGCACGGCCACACTTTGCCCATAGCGCAGCTTAATGATAGAAGAGTATGAGGGTTAATGCACAAACACACACGAGCTCACACACTCACACAAACAGAAAGATAATGACTACCTGTGAGATAGCAGGGTTAATATGTGAGCCACACACACACACAAGCACAAAACACAGCACATCATTTTCAATTTACTTCTGGTGCCAAACTGCCCTCCCTCCCTTTCTCCATTTCCTTCTCACTTTCTCCTCGCTCCATCTCTCCGGCTCTAGCTTTTCATATTCCCCATCTCTTCTACCAATTTTCATGGCTTCAGGTACCAAACACAATCGCATTGATTAACAGAAGCCCGCTGACATAATATTGCCTTCAAAGTCACCCTCCCTGACTGTGCCTCTGTTCTCTCTGTGACCCTTTTCTATGTCTTTCCTCTTGTCTCCATCTGTGCTTTCCTTTTTGTTACAATTCACCGATTCTTTGACACATATGAGAATTTTACAATGAAAAGAAAAGACAATTACAGCTCAATGATATATCGTTTTCCCACTGCAAATGCAATGTGCACATGTGCAACGCAGAAAGACGTGACCTGAGGCAAGTCATGCATCCACTTCTGTATTGGTTAATGGAGACCTAAAGCACCGGTTTTCTCGTTGTTAAGAACAATAATAAATGATGATCTGTCTTGATTTCAGCCTCAGTGATCAGAGAACTAACACTGTGCAGATAGCGTCTATGTATCCTTCGAACACGCTGCTGCTGTCACAGACACACCAAGATGAAGAGCGAGGCAGATGCTCTGCTACGCAAGATTGGTCTTCAGAAAGTGTTTTCTTGATTTCAGCAGCTGTTAGGGCTTTGAGCAAATAACTGTCCATTAAAGAGATTGTTTTTTTTTTTCAAACGGGGTTGTATGAGGTCCATTTTAAGAATACATTAGCCTAACTGCAGTGATTTTAATTAATTAATTAATTGTAACTGAGATCTAATTTTAAAAACAGAGTCTGAATGATAAAACATTGTGCTGAACACATTTACGATGTCTTACTTTTAAACTAGCAAAGCCCCTTTGTTTTCTTCTGCTATTTTCCAGGAGGAAGGATTTCACATACTGTATGCAGTCTACCAAAGTAGCATCAAAGGTAAATGGCCTGCTAGCAGAGAAGTTAAGCATTGTAAATGCATCCAGCACAGAATACAATCACCCCGACACTGTTTTTTTAAATTACACGAAGCTCTTGGCCCCATCTGCAGAACATTTAGCCTAACTTCCTAACCTCCGCCAAGGACGTTATGTTTTTGACGGTGTTCGTCCAGTTGTTTGTCTGTCCATTCGTCTGTGGCTAGATAACTGAAAAAGTTCTCAGCAGATTTTCAAGAATTGAAAATCCAAGTACAAATGAAGGATTTGTTAACATTGTGTGGTAGAGCAGTTTTTTACTGAGCTGTCATGGAACACATCAACATCTGCTTGTTAGAGCCTATTAAGGATCGTTTAGTCTGTTTCCAGCGATCATCCAGCAAACTTCAGCAAGAATTTTTAAATGGATGACATTTTTTTAACCAATGGAACTTTCAACAAAGTCTGGGTGTGCTTTTCACTGCTGTTTTGAGCAGATGAGTTTTTTTTTCTTGCTGCTGCATTTAAATACAGCATATTGAAGATCAATAATTTTTGTTCCTGATAAGTAATACTTAATCAAAAATAAGGTTTGACCTTGTCTTTTCGGCTACAAAATGATTTTTTTTAAGCCCTTATTGTATTCCCTTTGGCTCACTGTACAGTCATGGTAAGATTGTCTGGAGATGGCACGGCTAAAAAAATTCTCACTGAAAAACATGAAAATATCAGTTGAACAATGACAGCAGTGATACACATACTCTCAATGAGAATTGCAAAAAAATCGACAAGAGCAACATAGACATTGTACTCCCATACACAACACATAAAAAAGTCAAATAAATTATAAAACAAACAAGCTCAACCCCCTTACTTTTTTGTTCTGTCAACATTTAAATATCTCTTTTTAAATAAATTACATTTAATAACTTCATAATTAGTATTTCCTTTGTGTTTCTACTTTATCATGTCTTTGTCAGTCCATAGAATAAAGAAATCATTATCAACATAAAATGTTTTTACCTCAAGAAAACTTTTTTCATCCAATGCTGTACCAGAAAGAATAAACCAGAAACAGGTGAAAAGATTTAAAGTTTTGTTAGCAAAGCACAGTTAAAATGTTAATAACAACATGGCTTTTGAGAAAACATTTAGAGTTTAAGTCCTGTAAGCACCCATCCTGCCTAGCAAGGAGGGGGTATTGATGTGAGATACAAAATAACTTTAGGCACAATATAGGAAAAATGTAGTTGTTTAACTTATATTCAATCAACACATATCAAAAAAATGCATTTATCTTGTGTAGTTTCTTTGTAATACATTAATTGGTAATATATACTGTGAAAGAAAAATGATCAAAATGTGATTTTTACAAATGTCACTCCACCCTGGGTAAAATTTTGAACAGAGAGAAATTAATGGAAAAAAGGAGGTTATGATATGAACATAAACAAGAAATAATGCTAATACAGGTGTTATGACTTATGATGGTCTTAGTGATTGATTTATGAAAGAAGCGGAATGAAAAAGTAGGAGACAAGGAGGAAAGGAGAGGACAAAATGAGGAGGGATGTTGGGAGGTGGCGTAAAGTATGTGAGGAGAGTAGCAGGAAAAGAAATATTGATTACCAGGATGCGTATACGTGTATGGCCTAAACAAATACACTGCCAAACCTGTTTTGAGTGGCAGGCTCAGGTGTGTGTATGTGTGTGATGTTGCGGGACCACAGAGAAAACAAGAGAGAGGCTGGAATGAGACGGAATGAGAGGGTGACCAGGGGGAGGCACATAGATACGGGCAAGAAAAAGAGATGGAGGTATGGAGAGATAGGGAGAGACAGACCTGTTAGTAGGAAAGAGGGAATAGGAGAAGGTAATAATGAAGGAGAGAGGAGAGAAAAACAGGCCTTTGTTGTTTTTTTGTTTCTTTAAGGCAAGGAAGATGTGGCAGGAAGGAATGGGGAAGACACAGAAACAGAGACGAGAGAGAAAATGAGCGCTGGAGATGAGGCGGCAGGAATACGGTACATCACATCATTTGGAGCTGTTTTCTACGATGCTGAGCACTGAGGCATTTACTGTTCGGCCTGTCACTGTATTTCACTCTCTTGAGGTGTTTACGTTGTGTCCTTCCATCACAGAGGGCCTTTTGGGAAGTGTGAACACAGACAGAGAACCTACTCTTCCCGTACAGAGTATCTCTTCTTGTTATCGGAACATTATGTGCAACATTCCTGCAAGCTTCAATAAAGCAACATCCAAGTAAATTATAATTAGATTATCTTCTAAATATATCTTACTGTATAGTTCATTATATGGTGCAATTCTGCAAACTAAATCAGAAGAAAGGATGCAGAGAAGGAGTTTATTGTAAATGCACACATGCATAGAAAAAGGGGGCAAGTGGAAGGCAAGGGGAAAATATCACAGTATTATTTGATTAAAGTATTTTTTTGCTAAAGTGTAATGTTTGAATTTGGTATATTTTCCTCCTTGAACTTAAACAGTCCACCTTTTAAGCAGTTGCTGATTCATTTAAGTGTGCATTGCATATGTATTTGTCAGGAGACTGCCTACAACCAAGGGAATGTTTAAATTGAGATCAATTAGTCAGACGGTTGTAGAGGTATCATTATTCCCTCAACAGAATTAAAGAAAAAGAATTAGTTACAGAGGCATGAATAGTCATTCCTGTAGCAGTTATGCTTCAATAGAAACATTTCCCGAATCCTACTGCTGCATGATATTATATTCTCTGAAGGACAATAGATAATAGGCACGCATCAAGATTATGCCTCTGCTGCTTTAATGCTATTGTAAAATATTCTTTAACCCTCATTTTGTGAGTTTTTATTTCTTGTTCTTTGAGAAATAAATCACCCTTTCTTTCAGCAGCTTGGGAATCATAATGAACTCATGAGCCAGAAAGTGTTTTGTCGCCCCTGGACAACAGTGTCACAAGCAATGTATCCTATAATAATTTGTTCAAGCAAAAAAAGAAGAGAAAAAAATCATCAGTGATTTCATATACAACTTAGCATTTAGCACTTACTGGTTGCCAAAGCTAGAAGTTTATGGGATTTTGGAATAGCTCAAAAGATAAATGTTTGATATAAAGTTCATGATGAACACGCGCACAAGATTTTATTGTTTAATTTGAAATAATAAAATGCATCTGATGTTGCCCCTTTTAATGTTAAGTAATGTTGTGTATTTATAAGGATGGTTGCTAAGAAGTGCTATTAAGGACAACAAATATGGCCAGTAACACCACTGCAAGCATTTGTGATCATTTTTAGTTAACAGAAATTCATAGACTGTTGCCACATTCATAAGGACAAACTTGACCAGATCACTTGATTGTGAGAAAACACAAGAGATCAAAATGTCACATTAAATGTTGGAAATATTGTAATTGCTTCTAAACTGAACTGCCATGTTGTAGCTTCATAGTAGTGTAATAAAAGCTTTTTACCCTCAATAATTACATTTAAGCTTAAAAATCCTGACAGATGTTATTTGTCAAGATAATCACCAAGAACAAAACGTGTAAGTTTCAGGATTTTTTTTGTTTGCTACAGACAACATTATCAGCAATGATCCAAGAACACTGAAAAATCCCAAAGGGTTTTAGTCAAGAGAACCAGCATGATGCTAACTTCAACTGTGGCTTACAAAAACGCATAATCCCTGAACTACTCCATTTCTTATACAAAAATGCAAAGTCTGGTGTGAGCAACCACCTGCACAGGTGTATGTTTGCATGCATGTTTGCATGGAGAGCTGAGTCTGTCTGTGTCATAGTTGTTGACATGTTGAGATGTTTCAGTGTCTGAATCTAATGTTACTTGAAAATGTCTAAGACCCACTGCTCTTTGCGATATTTGCAATATTAAGAGAGACTTAAAAAAGGACCTGCTGGTGGATGTAAGCAGATAAGCTTTTAAAGTCTGTAAAAAGTATAAAATTACAAAAAAAACCTTTCACACTCACCAACATTTACGCATGCATTCATGCCATTGCTTACTCATACCACCTGCACCACCAGAAGGTGTCCATTTTTTATTATTATTTGATTTGGTTTTACTATTCTTGTTTCATCATAGTCATAACTATTCTGACATTTATCTGTAACAATGCTCTCAAAAGTGCTACTCAGCTTTGGTCTCTGAGACTTTCTCTCCCTGTTCCTCATCTTGTTTGATATTTACTGAGAAGCTGCCAAACAACAAGCTGATTAATGAATCTATGTGCACTGAGGCATGGAGGGAGCTGAAACATGCAGGACAAGGTGAAGGATGCAAGGTATAAACTACCCCACTATTATTATTGCCTTAAGAAAAGTGCCCTCGTCTATTTCTTTAAATATTGATGCATATGCACATATTTTCTTTTTATCAATTAAAAAATACTAACTTGACAACTTCTGGCTCTGTGTCCTTTGCAGTTTGAAAACACAAGAGGTCACACTTCACCCCCATAAGAGACATGACACCCATATGGCCCTTAATTTATTCACTACAGCCATATCTTTTTTGTCATACTTGATGAATAAAACCATAAAGGATAAGAAGTCAGTGTTTACATTGAGCTGAAAAATATTTTCTTTTGACAACACAATTGCAATGTGTTCATGTGCAATAGGCACATCGCAGGACTTACAATGTCAGTCACATGACTCAAAGTATTTATTTGTATTTGTCAGATGTTTTTTTTCTTCTTCCAGCATTATTTTGATCATTTTTATAAAAAAAAACACACATCACATGTGTCTCAAATGAACACTTAAACATAGAGATCATTCAGACATTACAAACACTCTTAACGACTACGACCCATGAATGCTAAGTCTCACAAAATGGTGAGCTACTGAAGTTAGAAATAATAAGGCTACCCATCAAGAAATTACATGCCATGGTAAAGGTATATTAACTGAAATGGTAAATAGTGTAGGCTTTAAGTAACTGTATTGCAAGCCATGAGCTTAGTTAAGTTTATGAAGAAATGTGTTGCTCATTCTCCCTCTGTGTGTTGATGTGTGTTAAGATGCTGGAAGACAATTGCAGTGGGAGAACTAGTGGATTTATTAAAAAATGAGTCATGGATCTAAAGGTTGCACTTAAAAAGACATAATTCATTTAAAATGTTTACTTGAAATATCCCACTATATTTCCTAGAGGGGAAACATATTGCAATATTATTAGTTTCCAGTATCATTCAGCCATCAGTGAGTGAATGTGTGTGTGAATGAGTACATGTGACCTGTGATGTAGTAGTCAGTGAGATTAGAAAAGCACTATAGAAGCCCCTACATGAGTCCATTTACCATATTTTTAGTTCTTTTCCAATGATTTCTTTAACACTTTCAAACTCTGCCATGATACACACACCTCCAATCATCAGTGCTTGTTCAAATCATCTAATTGTATTAACATTTCCTCTGAGGTATTTCTATTCTACATTGTTGAACTCAGTAATGAGCATCTCCCTCCATCCACAGAACAATTATTTTTCCGCTGAGCCTGTTTACTTTGTCTTTTTTAAGCAAAGAAAGTGGCATTTACAGCATCACAGAAGCTGACGTTCATGCCAGCGCCTGTTAGAGGCAAACTAAAAACACCTTGAGGAATATTTACTGAGCACTTAAGAGCAGGAATATTCTCTGGCTGACAGAGACAGCTAATCAAGAAGATGAGAGAAAACATTCACAGAGATGGGCCAGCCTCCTCTTTTGTCCAAAATTGCCAGCTCTCCTCAATCAGAAGGATCTCATCATATCTGTGCTTTAACTCTTCATTCACACTGCATAACGAGCTCAGTGTGATTCTAAATGATTACCTGTAGGAATTAACGCTTACTGTGAGTGAGGCTTTCTGCAACAACTTCTTCAATAGTTCCAAAAATATTCAAACGAGTTTTGAGTTCTGTGTAGCTAAAGGCAAATCAGCTACTTTGAAGGTAACATTGTCTGCAGAGGATTACACTGAAGCCTATGCTACCCCAACAAGCACCAAAGAGGCATAAAACTTGTACTGCCTCTAAACAAAAAATGAAAAATTGATTCCTGCTGTCAGTGTGATGGTAGAAAAACAATCCCAGTGTTTCAGAGTTTCAGATCCCCTCTGCTCCATTAACTGTACATGCTACAGCTGGAGCAAGCGCCCACGGTGACTCTGGAAGAGCGAGTTGGGAGAGAGGAGAGAGCCGCTTTCTGGCATCCACACCTCTCTGAGCCCTTCTCTCCCGCTGAACTCCAATGGAGGCAGCCTGCCAGGCCTTGTGCTGCATTGCCTCTGCTGGGGAGAAGTGAATGGAGAGGGTAGCGTGTGGAGGCTGGAGTGTGGAAGTTGCGGATGTGCTGCGTTCAGAGGTTGTGTTTTGCTCCACATTGGGGCTCTGCTGCTTCACTCCAGTCTGTCATGCAGAGTAATGGACCTGCTCCCTGCTGCCTGTGGCACCAGCTGCACTAAATAAGCCCAGGCCAGCTTTCCACAGCAAACAACACATCTGAAATATATGCAGGTGAACACCTAGTCTACTGTACACCATTAGATGAAACTGCAGTGTCTCTATGAGTCACTGTAAGTGCTTAGAATAAGAAACCCTCCCCTGGGGAAGAAAAGGAGACACAATTTTTCTGCTTTTTTTCGCCATTTGTCCACATCTAAGACGGCAGCGTGCGGGAGAACACTGCTGCATGTAGCCTCTGTAATTTCCTTGGTTCCATAGCTGCACCATGGTGCGAGATAAGATAAAGTGCCAGAGCAGTGTGGTGCCCACAGTGTGCATATATGCGAGTGTATCGATGTCTGAGTGCGTGCATGTCGTGCGGGGTAATATGCCTGTGTGGGGGAGCGGAGGAATGAAGAGAAGAGTGCAGCTGGAGCTCAATGCTCCTCGTGTTAATTGGCCCATACTTCAATCACAGCCACTGGAGTGTGTCCTCTCTGACGGAACATATCCTCTCTCCCTCTCTTTCTCCCTCACCCAATCTCTCTCTCTGTCCTGCTGCACTTGTTCAGCCACTCATCCACTCACTGACACACTCCCACATACACGTGAACATGGGAACACTTTTAGACACACTCCTTCACTCAATCTGTCTCACCGTTCGATTTGGTCACTCATTCATCATTTTATTCATTCATTCACCAAATCACTTCAACTAAACTCCTCTCCTCTTTCTGCCTCCAACAACTCCACGCTTGTTCTGCCCCCCATCCCTTCTGTCCCTCCTTACAAGTCTTTGTCCTGCACTTCTTTCACTCCCTGCTTCCTCCCCTCCCTCTCATTTCTCCCACTCGCTATCTCTCTCTTTCTATGTCTTTGATCCCTGTCGAGAAGAAAAGCCACCAGGCAGGCAGCGGCTCTCGTTCCCATTGTGCAGAGTGTGCAGAGTGATCGGCGAGCAGCGCAGCGTGCAGCAGCAGGGTGTACAGTACTGTGTGTTTATACTGCACCGCTGTAAACAGCAGTGGTAAAGCCCCAGCTCCTTCTGCTGCCGCTGCCTCCCTCGGACTCGATCTCTGTGGTGATCATAAGCTTTTCTGGTGGCAGAGTCTGAGCCATCTATCAAACGCTGGTGACACAGAGTCCTCACAGGGAAACGCAACACACAGTATTCATAGATTACACATGCCACAGGCTGAGAACCAGATCAGATCAGCCGGTCGCTTTAATAAACGTGACACCATTTTTCATGAGGAACTGTTAAATTTAAGGGGCATGCTGATAAGGAGTGTGAGAAATAAACCAGGACTCACAAGTATGAGACATTTACACTTGGGGTATACAAAGATTGGGGGTTTCTTTATCCAAAAACAAGATTAAAATGGTGACTCTTCTTTCTGAGTGTACATAATAGTCTGTATGATATTGGTTTCGGAGGACCTGGAAAATACTGGGCTGAAAATCACCTTTGTATTGTCTGGTTGAATGGCAACACAAGATACATATCTACTGTTTGGACATAACAAATGGCTCTCACAATACCAGAATGATAAACTTTGAATATGATCATGGTAAAAATAAGTCATATCTAAACCTTTGTTACCTTTGCAAAAAAAAAAATGAAGTGCTCAAAGAGCATAAACTGCCCCTGGGTCATTTTTGACAATGTTAGACAAGTTATTATTGAAAATGGTCAAAACTGCCCTATCTCACAATGGTAACTAATCCTTTAAAAATTCCTGCATCCGTATTTGAATCACCACCAAAATATATTCTACTCTCCCGTGTGCCATGACCAACATTCCCTGAAAACTCATACAAATCCGTTGGAGAAAAAAATCACTTTACATTAGCTTAAAGGCACGGAAAACTAGCATGAATTTGAATGTTGCATCTCCTCAGGACTCTGTCTAGCCCCTCCCCCCCTCCCAGGAGGTCCTCCAAAACAATGCTCCTGCTCACATGCACGAGCGCCGGATTCAACTAAAAACTGGTCCTCAGCTCATCGTTTTTGTTTTGCACTACGCCAAGTCATGTCTCAGTCAGCGGTAAGAAAACACCAAAACATTATAATATTAAATTAAAAAAAAACAAACATGGCAAGTTAGTTAATACTCACAACCCAATGTTGACTCTCGTTTTTGCCCTGGCTTTGTCCAAATTCTTTTTTGTTTCGGCCTTCTTTGCCTCCGTCTTTCTTTTCTTGCTTTGTTTAGCAGGAGCAGCGGTTACCAATAATCGGGGTATAGGTAGTTTCTCTGCCATTCTCCAGTGTACTTGGATCCCTCTCAGCTTGGCTATGTGCATTGTATCAGGGTCTGTGCACGCCTGTAAAATGTACCCACAGAAGGTGGGCAGAACGGCAGTACGGGATGTGATTGGTTTAATAAATTCGGTCTTGATCGCTGTGATTGGTTGGTGTTTTTGCTGCTTTACTCCTGTTGTAGACAGCAGCTATTTTTCGCTCTCTTTTAAGAACACATCATGCATTGATTGACATCAGGACATAACGATCATTTTAACCAGTATAACAAAAAATGTATCTAAATCTGATTACCAACCCTGCCTTTAAGTATTTCTTCTTTATGCTCAATCCTGAAATGGGGGTTCTAGCAAGAACTAGCAAAAACAACCAGGAAAACTTACATATTAACTTTTCATCATTTATACTCTCTGACAAACAGACTTGATGTCGAACTTTTAACTGGTGTTGAATTTTCTGGGGAATTTCATTAAATATCTAACTACACCTTTCTGTTACTGATCTTTAAGAATTTATCAACCCTTTCAAAGACATGAAAGATACTCAGAGATAGTTTGCAAACACAAAGTATGTTCAAAAGAAGAATTTGAACAGAAATAGCAGCAAACTAAACATCTGTTCTGAAATCTGTCCATAAAAATGGACAGAGGAGGTAGATATGTTGAGCCTCATGTAATGGTTGTATGAGGGTTTTAAAGGGCCAAGGATCATTTTTAAGTTTCAAAATGGGCTGCTGTTCTTCACTTCAGAAAGGACATGCGTATTAACTTTGCGCAGCAGCTGGACCAGCCTAATTCAATGTCTGTAATCATGCAAATCCATTTTGCCAAGCTCTAGTCTACAACGTTTGTGCTCGACCCAACCTCCAGAGTTAAAAAAACAATGAAGCCAGTGAGAAAGTGCCAAAACACTGCAGTTCCCTGAACATCTACCTGAGGCTTACAGCAGAAACATTTAAACTTGGATGATTGTGTTTGGGGAAAAGACCACTTTATTTCTATCTATGTTTAGAGTAACCTTAAAGGGATAGTTTGGGTTTTTTGAAGTGGGGTTGTTTGAGGTACATGGCATAAGCCTGACCGTGTGCCACAGTGTCACAGCTGAGTTCTCTCTCTGTTCAGAAATTTCAGGACAGACGCTAATGCTATACATTGCTATACATGGTGACAAACTCTCAACATAATTAAAGACATGTGGGAGAAAACAAGCCACAGAAACAGCATGGTGTCATCACATGCTACACAGTTTGTTTACATCCACTTAATTTCCCACTACCAAGTCGCTATGATTAGGCACTATTTTAACGCACAGTTGAAGTGCCCTGAAAAACCTGAAGTATCTCTTTATGTATGCATGAGGAGACAGGTACACTGACAAGCTCACAGGACTTCTCCCATCTTATTTTTTCTAATTGAAAGTCTGCCCTTAGTGGATACATTGGTGTCAGGGTTTAGATAATGACCTTGTTAACTGAGGACTTTGAGTCTGTGGTTTTCCCAGTCAAGACTACTTTTGAAGGTGTCTCAAAGACTGTCTCTTTGTTTGGATTTTCAGAGATGACAAAGCGAAAAAAATGTTTTGACATCATCTAGAAAAGAAGAATATTGCTAAAAGTGCCTTGTTAACACGATTATTGATTGATCAATCACACCAGTGACAGCGGCAGCTTCAAAAATCAACTGTATGTTTTTACATGCAGGGAACTAACGGACAGTATATTACAAGTCAGTTCTCTGGCTTCTGATGGTAAAATCAGACCCTCTCGTGTTGCTGAATTGTCAGAGACCAGACACCTCCTGGTTTTTGTTTCTTTCAAACAAAACTAAACAAAAATGCGGAAGAAGAACAGAAGTTACTTGACTGTCATTGCATATCCTATTTTGTAGCTTTTTAGCTCATGCCACATTGTAAGTGCATCAATAAAAATTGCATTCTTCAGCCCTAATCCAGTAGCCTTGCAGAGCAGACGGACCTGCCTGATTAATTGTCTGAAATCCTGCATGTCCGTCTTGCCAACTTCCATTGTCCAATGACTTCACTCGGCTAAATGCTTAACGGCCCGATCAGGGAAGAGAGGCGGGAGCTGTGGAAGTGATGACAACTGGAAGTGACTGCATGTTTGAAGACAATGGCGGCTTCTGAAGCGGTCTCAATATCTGCATTTTTTTTTAAAATCAGAAATGGACTCAATTTATTCTTTGGAAGAGGAGCAAAGAATGTCATTTAAAGCTTGTCTTACGAGAAATCATGTTTTTGCTCTTCTCCCGACCGGGAATCACTGCTTGGAAACTGGGAGAGATGAGGAAATCCTCCATGGACATGCTGGGTTAGTCTATGGTCGTCAGGGTTACTCAGTGATACTTGGCGAAATATGCTCTCAAAAGTTTACCGGGAAAACTTGGTAGGGATTGTCTTTGATGAGGTACATGTCACATATAAGTGTTAAATGATACATCTGTGTGGTACAATTTAATGATAGATGATAGTCTAAGCTAGTTTAAGCTAACGGCTAACAACAGCGCGAGCAGCGTTGCTTGTAATGGATTAGTCTGTGATGAGTGTGACGAGCCAATTACAAGCTGCTGTTGTTTTTGAAGGTTTTGTCCTGAAAAATTTTCGAACGGCTCTTTCCCAGATGGATTAGTGAAATATTTCCGTGGCAGATGTATAGAACTGTCCGTCAGGTTTCTAATCCAGTTAATCCTTTGTGTTTTTAGTACCAAATGTCTTTATTTGAAAAAGATCATTTTTATCATTAATGATAATCAAATGTTGGTTTCCTGCTTTGAACAAGTTTCAGGTAAATTGTCTCTCACATTAAAGTAATGGGTACATTTTAATAGAGAGGAGACTTGGGGTGTGTCCAAAATAACATGCTCATTCCTTACTCCCTACACACTATAAACTGAGGTAAATGAAATGAACCATAAAGTACTTCTATCAGCAAAAGAAAAAGAAAAAGAAAAGGATGTTACTCCAGTCTCTGACAGTTACATTATGGCCAATGCACTGTTAATTACTGCAGCAACAACAGACAAGGATCAGCAATAAATAACAGAAGAATTAAACTCATTACACTGAATGTGTTTTCACAGGAAATAGAGACAATAAATTATTAGAAAGTTCAGTTAGATATTGGCAAAAAAAAAATTTCAAGTTACTTTAATGCACTCGTAGGTAAATTTGTTTCGCAGCCAGAGAGATAGAAACATCCATCATAACCCTCAGATTATAGAACAGATGTGACACAGAGCAACACAATAGGGTGAGGGAAAACCATCTGAAATATAATAACCCATAATAAAAACACTTAAACTGATTAAAAAAACCATGAAAACAAAAAAAGAATTACAAAGGCTTAAGGTTCCAAACATCAGGACAAATATAAGGGAGAAATTTCAACCCATTAAACCATTTCAAAATTACAGGGCAAAAATGTGATTAATAAAGTCAGGGTAGAAAAAGGGACTTGAGTAATACATAAATATATAAGTTATGTGCATATACTGCTACAGCTTATTCAGCCTTGTGACAGCAGGAACAAATATATTTTTGTTTCTTTTTGTCCTGCACCTTAGGACTAAAAAAACTGTGTCCAGAAGGAAGAAGCTGATATTGACTGTGCAAAGGTTGGGAGTTGTAATTTTTTTAAATGAAGTTAGCTACCTGCTGTAGATTTCTACTCCACATGGAAGCTCGGTGAAGTTGTGGCTCACAAATGAGACTACAAAACCGTTTAACTATCTCATTAAGCAAATTCATATCTTTAAAGACACTTCGCCGAACCACGACACCAAAGCTCAATAAATCATGGCCATTAAAGTTCAAGCAGTGTGAAAGTATGAGTGTACTTTTGTGCCATATTTTAGACAGTAAGTTAAATATTTGTTAAGTCAGATATATGGTCTCATATTGGGTAACATGATGAGAAAACTGATTAAGCAGCAGGTTAAGCATTAGAGCTCAGTATTTCCAGCAACCTCATTATACCATACATACGAGTTACGGTTAAAATGTGGACACTGGCTACCCCTTTTATTTTACAATTACCTACAACTTTTGAAGTGTTTTGTGAAAACAAAAACAGAACAAGGTTTGAAGAATCCTGAGACTTAAATTTCAGGTCCTCAGAGATCATGAAGTGAAGCTTCTACTACCATCTTTTGACCTGAACCATATAGCTAAAGGTGTATCTCACAGCATTTGGGGTCATATCAGATCTTTAAATTCTATATTAATACACATATTGCAAGGAGTATATGTTTTGGGGTTTTGTTTATCGTTGCAATAAGAACATGTAGTAATGAATGAAAGGCTGCTGGACAAGTAAGCTGGACCTGCTAGTGCTGCACTTCATATTTATTGCTGATTACCAGCATTATTCTTTGTCATCTGTTTCCTCCTGTCCATCCCCTGACCTCCGTACATATACTTCCGCATGTTGACCTACTTCTCTTCCAGAATGGAGGACTGTGGTAGGAATGAAACAGTTACAGATAAAATGATAAACCGCGGTAAAATTTCCAACAGTTAGTATTACTGTGTCCTATTTTAATTACTGTTAATTACCTCACTTTGTCAATAACTCACGGTGCTCATTGCTTGGAAAAGTCATAACTACACTGTATTGCCAAAAGTATTCGCTCACCCATCCAAATAATCAGAATCAGGTGTTCCAATCACTTCCATGGCCACAGGTGTATAAAATCAAGCACCTAGGCATGCAGACTGCTTTTACAAACATTTGTGAAAGAATGTTTCGCTCTCAGGAGCTCAATGATTCCAGCGTAAAACTGTGATAGGATGCCACCTGTGCAGCAAATCCAGTCGTGAAATTTCCTCGCTCCTAAATATTCCACAGTCAACTGTCAGCTGTATTATAAGAACGTGGAAGTGTTTGGGAACGACAGCAACTCAGCCACGAAGTGGTAGGCCACGTAAACTGACGGAGCAGGGTCAGCGGATGCTGAGGCGCATAGTGCGAAGAGGTCGCCAACCTTCTGCAGAGTCAATCGCTACAGACCTCCAAACTTCATGTGGCCTTCAGATTAGCTCAAGAACAGTGCGCAGAGAGCTTCATGGAAAGGGTTTCCATGCCGGGCAGCTGCATCCAAGCCATAAATCACCAAGTGCAATGTAAAGTGTCCGATGCAGTGGTGTAAAGCACGCCACCACTGGACTCTAGAGCAGTAGAGACGCGTTCTCTGGAGTGACGAATCGCGCTTCTCCATCTGGTAATCCTATGGATGAGTCTGGGTTTGGCAGTTGCCAGGAGAACGATACTTGTCAGACTGCATTGTGCCAAGTGTAAAGTTTGGTGCAGGGGGGGCTGGGCTTGGCCCCTTAGTTCCAGTGAAAGGAACTCTGAATGCTTCAGCATACCAAGACATTCCATGCTTCCAACTTTGTGGGAACAGTTTGGAGCTGGCCCCTTCCTCTTCCAACATGACTGTGCACCAGTGCACAAAGCAAAGTCCATAAAGACATGGATGACAGAGTCTGGTGTGGTTGTACTTGACTGGCCTGCACAGAGTCCTGACCTCAACCCGATAGAACACCTTTGGGATGAATTAAAGCGGAGACTGAGAGCCAGGCCTTCTAGCCCAACATCAGTGTGTGACCTCACAAATGCGCTTCTGCAAGAATGGTCAAAAATTCCCATAAACACACTCCTAAACCTTGTGGACAGCCATCCCAGAAGAGTTGAAGCTGTTATAGCTGCAAAGGGTGGACTGACGCCATATTGAACCCTATGGATTAGGAATGGGATGTCACTTAAGTTCATATACGAGTCAAGGCAGGTGAGCGAATACTTTTGGCAATATAGCGTATGTGTCTGCTCCTCAGCAAAGCAGCAGCGGTCCCTCAGACGCAGGTGTGCATGCCCAGTCTGCAATGTTTGGCCTCTGAAAGTGAAAGTATGGCGGACACTGTACTTGGACAATGGACAATGTCTGAAGTCTGGTCGTATTTTGGATTTCACAATGATGCAGAGGGGAAACTAATTGAAGATGGTCACCCTGTTTGCAGAAAATGCAGAAAAAAGTCTCCGGGAGGGAGGCAGGGAAGGTGTATTCACTACACAGCAAACCAGCATTTCTGTTTCATGGACAATTTTCACATAATAAGTGAAAAAACGATTTCTGATTCCCGCAAAGTGCACCTCAGAATGCTTTGCGAGTTCACAGAGCAAAATGTGAGTCCGAATCAGAAAGTCATTTTTTTTTTAAGGTTTCTCTCATTATGATACGTTTTTCCATGAAACTGGAGCACTGGTTTTCTGTTTAGTATACACAACTAGTGAAGTGACATATTTACTGAATGAAATCCTCAATTTAAACAACAGTAAGCAGTGTAGGCAAGTAGGGGTGAGTTAGTCTTATGTTTCAACTTACCGGCAGTTGTTCTGTTTACCCTGAAGATGAATTTTATATACTGTGCTTTTAACCATCTGTCATGTATGAGAGCAGCTGAGAGTAACTGTTTGCCTGTTTGTTACATCTTTGATCCCCAATGCCATGAATGGCCATCAGTTGTTTGCTTCTTTCCACAGTGCATTTTGGGATACAACAACTACACAGTATTGGGTATAATAATGCTAACTCATACACCACTCAAAATGTTGCATCCATTAGTATACTGAGTAGGGAATACACTGGGATTTACAAATTTGAGACACTTGGACAAGGCATAAACAAATTTGTTCTTTTAATCCAACAACATTGAAATTGGCTGCCCTTCCTACGGTTATTCTGCTGAAGTAAATACTTCAAAAGGTTTTAAAATGAAACTACACTTTCGTACCTCTAGGTCTTCACTTTCTCCAAACTATCCAGTTGCAAATTCAAGAACTATAGTTTTGTATAAACTGCAGTGCTACAGGAGAAGAGGAAAGTGAAACCTCTATTGACACTGTATGACACCTGTTTTCATTCTACATTTGTCCCTTTTGGGATTTGTAACCTTTCACAAGAGCAAAAATGAATCAGTCACCTTGACATCTCACTTTGATGTTTCTTCACAGTAAAACGGCATTTTACTCTGACATTTCAAGTCCCTTTAATTTCCATACGCTTGCACAAAACACGCCATACTCCAGAGTTCAAAGTATCTCGCCTTTTAATTCTAATATTTTTCCACTGCTTTGGATTAAACACATCAGCCAAGAGACATTGTCAATTAATTGGACTTCACTTCTGTACATTCAAGAGATAAATTTCATTACTTGAATGGGAAGACACTCCTTGTTTCACTTTCCTCTATGGATTGATGGAAATGAGATGAAGCTGACCCTGGACCCCGCCTCAGTAAAGCGCTGACAATCCCCTGACCTCATTTCTTAACAAAAAAGAAAATGTTTCAGTTGTAAGGCCCGCTGTGGTTTTCCAGCACATCAGACACAAAAAGCAGAGATGGGAAATCAAATCCTGTACACATGATTGTTACTGAAAGATGTGACTCCTCATCTCATCTCTCTAAGTCATAACATCCAGCTCTAAGCGTGTAATTACTTTAGTGGAGAGTGTGTTTAATTTTGCTCCACATGTCTAGTAATCACGGTAATGATTGAAAATGAACTGGTATAACCTGAGAGAAAAATCAGCTGTTAGAAAGAAAAGCCTGTCAGTTTTTTACTTTGCTTTGTAATACAGCCCGGGCCTCTTGAATAATTCGCTTTGTATGTGTGTGTGTGTGTGTGTGGGTACGTGTTATCTCTCAAACCTCTGTCATTCATTTAATCCTCAGGACATTACAAGCTCAAACATACACAATATTTTAAGAGATGCAGAGAGCATAAGAATCATTCATTTGTGTGTGAATGATACTCTGAAATATATCAGGACTGACTACTTTATCTTCTCTCTTTAACACCCTCTCCCTTACACACACATAAACACACACGCCGACATTCATTCAGAAAGCATCGACTACAAATGGTTTACTACCCTCACGAGTGCTCAGACATAAATATCTCTAAGGTCATATTCTTTCATGTCGAAGGGGTAGGCTGTGGGATTAAGGATGAGATGATTATACTGTGTCAAGGCCGCCCATAAGGGGAAAACATGGAAGGCTATAGGGGACTGTTCCTTGGCAGCCCGAAGACATTAAGAGACGTGGTCAATCCAATTTCAGGCAATTATAGCAAAATTCTACTTTTGACATGAATACTTATAATGAGCTTTTAAAGAGCCCATGTTTTGCCTTAGCTAATTTTTCTATTTGACAATCAGTCAATCAGTCTTTATTTGTATAGCGCCAATTCATGACAAGCGTCATCTCAAGGAGCTCAATAGTGCAGGCTAAAGCCAAACTCTCCATTTTATAGATACATACACAGACATATATGTATACATATGTATATATGTATATATATATATATATATATATATATATATATATATATATATATATATATATATATATATATATATATATATATATATATATATATATTTATATATATGTATATGTTTGTGTATGTATGTATGTATATATATATGTATATATATGTATATATATGTATGTGTATGTGTATATATATATATATATATATATATATATATATATATATATATATATATATATATATATATATATATATATATATATATATATATATATATATATGTGTGTGTGTGTGTATATGTATATATATATATATATATATATATATATATATATATATATATATATATATATATATATATATATATATATATATATGTATGACCTAACACCAGTTAGGTAATTGCATGACATCACAGCAGCACAACACAGTGAAGCAGAGCACAACAATGCAAACTGGTGAATGGAGCATTGTTTCGTGCGGACATTCTTTACAGCAACAGCAGTAAATAAAGCATTCTAAATCCACAGCTTATCTGAGCATGACATGGAATGTTTTTTCATTTCTGCTGCTGTTGCTTGGGAATTGACGATGTTTGTGACCAATCAACAGACTGCTGCACTTTTAGCTCCACCCTTTAAGGGTTGTTCTGGTAGAAGCACCTAATTGAATACCGTACTGACCCAAACTGAACCAAACTTCTAATTGGTTGACCGGCCTTTTCTGTTCTAATTGGTCAGCCCAGTGCTGCTTGATGCTGTTTGTTACTGATGCTGTAAAGTGCAGGAGAGGGAGCAGTCCTAAAGCCAAGACTTTTTGTGTTGTGCATAGAAGTCCTTGATCACATGAAAGAGACATGTTAAACAAACTTGGGGGCATATAAAATGGGCTCTTCAAAGATACAGATACTGGGAGTCCTGTGAGGAAGTTTAAGAAGATAACTTGAGCCTTACTGGTTTCACATCTGACATGCATTGATAGTCACCCACCTGGCAAACATCTTACCAATTAGCGGGCCATCTAAGCTGCACTATTTCTGATTTATTTTCTCTGCTGTGCATCTGCCAGTTCTGCCCTGCATCAGTATTGCACTCTTGTTTTCTACCCTCTGCTATCTGAGCATCCATCTGTGGCTTCGACAGAAGTTTAAAATACTCCATTATGACTACTGTGATGAGGCCAGAACCTGACCAGCAAAGTCAAACTCTGCCCTGCTGCTGCAAATTATTTGGACAAATACGGACATGGGTTAGCAGATGAAAATACGTGTCTTTTCATAGTTTTCTTCTTTAAAGAGTGGACTGTATTCGAGAGGTCTTAATGCTTTTTTAAGTTTTATATTCCCTTTTGTAAGGGCTTAAAGATATGTTGTAAGGTTTCCCCTTTGATATATATTGCATATCTTTAAGGGATTAAGGGGATTTTTAATAAACCATCTGTTCTTCCATTGCACACTTGAGCCCTGTGACTGAAACTGTGATGCACATACACACACAGAGGAGCAAGAGTGAAGTACCAACTTGTGGCTTACAACTGTGTTACTTGTTGCCTACTTTATTACCCATTCTCAGCGATACTTCAGTGAATTCTCAATCATCAATCAATGGTTTTTAACTTCTTAAGGCCCACCATGTTATGCTACTTATTGTATGTTGTTGTTACAATTAAGGCCATTTTTAAAGATTAAGATTTTCCTAATACACGTCTCTTTAATCAGATTTACACTAAAGACCCGTTTAAGTAGCATTTAAAGTGATTATGATTAAGAAAAGGCTTAAGAAACAATATCAGTGATGAATGTCAGCTGTACCTTGTAAATTTATGTGTAGGTAGCACAAAAAGCTTTTCATCATAAGGCACAAATGTGGCAGCATAACATGCTTTGAGTTATGTGACTGATATTAAATGTTCTGTGACATGACAACTGTGTGTGTTAACATTGCAAATCCTTGTGACAATGATTTATTGTTTAGCCATTCCCTTTGGTGTGTTATATGGTGCATTCCTGTTACAGTGGAACTGGAAAGAGTGGATTGGGAATTACGTCACATCCCAGCTAGAGGCGTTCTAGTTCCAAGCTAGTTAAGTAGAGTTAGCTTTGAAGTGGGAAAGTCCAACCAAAGGGGGCGTTCCAAGTGACATTATCTAATTTGCATCTAAGTTGCATTTGGGGACAGGGGCCCTAAAATGAGATGAGCTCTTGCAGTCTCAGACAAAGAGCAACTAGAGGTGGGTCAGGGATACTCAGTATATGAAAACTTTACTTTTTTTTTAACATTAGCAATTTTGACATACTCTCACAGTCACCAAAACTGAATCCCTGATCCTGATTTAAGGCAAAATATGGCCACTCTAAAATGCAAACCCCATTTTCTAACAATGGTACGAGCCTTTCTTGGAAATGTTAACTTTGAATTTCAGGCCAATTAACCCAACTGTTGGTCCTTTTATGTTGGACTATGTGTAGCCTTGGAACCTGCAGAACAGCTAGGATGGCAGAAAGTATGAGCTTCGAGCAAAGGAGAACTAATTAGTGGATTTGACACCAAACATAATCTATAAACAAACTGTAAAAGCTGATCTAAGGTGTACCAAGAAAGAAAATGTTTAACAGAGAAATGGGATGATGCCACTGATCCAGCATACATGGCTTCGCCACTTATAATAATCGCCCACTTATTCTATGGGAGTTGTTAACAGACCAGACGGGGCCATGATAAAACAGTGTATCATTTTAATCAGCAACCATGTAAACTGGTGTCTTGCATGTGAGCATGTGGCTATGTTTTACTAGTTGAGTGTTTCTTTTAATACATATCTGTTCAACAGTCACCAGTTTGAACTGATCTCACATTACTCTATGATATTAATGGATATTTTTTTAGTTCTGGCCTCTGACTCGTCTCAGGTCACATCAGGTCATTGCACACAGTCAGTGCAATTGTGTGTGCCTCTGGCATTCTTTTGTAACACACATCCAGCAAAGTAAAATCTACCAACAACAACACTCAATCGGTAGTGGGAAGAATGTTCAAGCACAAGGTTTTACTGGTTGACTTTCTCAGCCTTTGTTTTATCAGTCGTCACAGCTGTGACAGAGAAAGGGAGCCATGTGCCAAGTTTTAACAGTCAAGCCACACAGACAGATTTGAGAGAGACTGGTTAACATTAGAAAACAAACCCACTGCAGAATCCATTATGTCCATGTCAGACTACATGATACAAGCATGATTATAGGCCAACCTGACAGTTATGGGGTTTCATGACCCATCAGATGCAAAAACCAGTCATTTTATCATGTGCAATCTGTCATGGCGAACAAAAAGAAACTTACTACTTCCTGTCAGAAAGTCATGCATGTTTGTTTTTGTCCTTCATCTTTCTAATGTCAACTCTAATGTTGACCAATCATAGCACAGAGCACTCTGAAAATAACACCTGTAAACAAACTTAAAAGCATGATATGGAGCATACATGTTGCCTTTAATGGAACTGTGAGACAGGAAAAGTTTATGGAGCTCTGAAAATAGCATGCCTGCCTTTTAGAAGTGTTGTAGAGAGAACATCACCACAGACTAACAAAAAAAAATGTTGAGCAAGCAAAAGTAAAAGCACTTTTGCACCTCAGGGAGTAGCTTTTAGCCTTTAGCATCAAGCTTACTTACCATTCTACATAACTTTTGTACAAACTAAAGTATTGTGCTGTAAATACAGTATGTTTGTTTGCTTTCTTTGGTGTGACCCCTCCCTCTATAAGCAACATTACATCAGTCTAATTGTGCAGTTGGTGACAACTGGTGTAGTTTGTCATACTGGACAGCCAAGTCACTGACCAATTTCATGGCTCCATCATCACCAAGTCTGACACAATTATTATTGTAATCTATAAAAATTGTGTTGTCTGTTCCCTGCATAAGTCAAAGACAGAGATCAACTACTTATTTGTGTCTCTGTATGGACTGTTACAAAATGATCATGGCCTGGTATCAGTCTATGGCCCAGTGGTTGGGGGGGCTGTGCCTTATCTGGCTCTGCGAGGTGTTTTTATTAACCCCATTTAAAAAATTCAAAAACAGATTCTCCATATTTTTATTCACATGCTCAGGGTGGAACTTCATCTGTGGAATATCAAAATAAATGGACACCTGTTGCTCCAGCTTTGTGCCACACTTAACTTAGGCCTCGCTATATTAATTTAGCTTTAAGAGAGGGATGCAGCAGTGAGACATGCCTTTGAAATCTATTATTTTGAACAGTATTATTTAACCACATTTATATATCTGTATCAAAAAGCACTAATTAAAACGTGTTAAAATTTCCCAAAAAGTAATTGCTTAATTTTAAACTTAAATAATATTAAGAAAAATATTATATTAGTGATATGGTAATACTGATGATACCTTTATCTTTATAGCACCTCTTTAAACAGAGGTTTACGAAGTACTAAGACAAGGCAGAGGTAGGACCTCAAGACTGAGATAATCCTAGTAATAATAAATAATGCTGTAGGGGATTCACTTGGAGTTAATGTCTTAAATGGTATTTGCAGTTGTTAGGCTTGAAGACGTAGGCCATTTGGGTGTAGTGTTTTGATATATTAATAGCCTCACCTGTAGCAATGTTGAAGAGAGACACACAGGAGGAGAGTGACAGATACAAAACACTGAAAACAATGACAGACTAACACTATTTTTGTTCATCACGAGTCTACATGTTTATTTTGCACCATCTTAATCTGAACAGACAACTAACCAGGAGCTTGGCCACCACAGTAGTGGAGAAGATGAAACTTGACTAAAGCTACATGTTGGCCAATCAACTGCACACATCCCCCATGGACACAGTAGCAGTGCAGTCATGTAGGGAGGCGTAGTTAGGTGACACTTTCATGTTACAGAAGGGTGCAGGAATGACAAAATTTTGTTAGATCAACCAGGTTCAATCTTCACAAAGATTCACAAATGAACACTACTTTTAATTTTCAAAGCTTAACCATTAACAGTGAAAGTAAAAGCTATGGCCAAATGTCTGCAGGGTCACCAATACCAAGCTTCCTACTTGAACATCATGCTCCTTTTCATTAAAGACTTTCCTTGAAGTGCAACCTGATCAAGTAAGTGTTTATGGCTCTGGCAAGTGTGTGTCTTAAGTAGTTTTTTGGAGACTTGAAAATGGTGAGGTTCAATGTCTGTGGCAGACTCTTCAGTACTAGTTCGCCACTTGTTAGCAACTCCCTTTTGCAGGACACAGTATGCTTGAATTTCACCAGTGGGGCACTTTCACATGTATTACTTGTTGTTAAAATAAGGTTAAAACTTTGAGCTTGTATTTCCCATGGGCCCTATGTCGGGCATTTGACCAAAATAAGTTATTCTAAAATCCATAGACCTGGAGACAGGCGAACCAAAAGTGCAAAAATGCCAGTTTACTTCCACATTTTAGGACTCATTGCTGGACCAAAATTATATGCATCACTTAGGGAAAGGCACTCAGTTGTAGGCTCAGTAGAGAGCTAGGATGAACTTTTCAAGCTGGGGTTTGTGTAACAGCAAAACAATAATGAACCCAGGATTATTTCTCAAACTTCATTTGTGCTATCAAAATCAATTGTCAGCCCACTCCTACTGGGAATCCTGCTCTAGAAATTCCCCTCACATTGTGTGTTATTCTAGCATGGCCAGCTGGCCTCTACTAACTCAGCCTGAATGAATGAGAATGGTTTTGTAAGGAGACTACACACTTTGTATGGTCACTGCCAATGCTTGTATAATAGAAGTGCTTACTTTAAGGCTGGCCAAGGAGAGGGAATATTTCATTTCTCCAGCTCAACCACCTGACATCTAATAGAGTGAGGAGCAGAGGTCTGCAGCGCTGCTTCATGGCCAGCCCCTTCTGCTCCCCAGCTGACTATAATACCACATAATTTACTGGATCTAATGTACATATAAATTGTTTTCCGCAGTTGCTTTTCTTTCCCTGAACCTTCTGTCAAGCAGTCCTTACAACACTCGACACTCTGGGATTATCTTATTATGTTTGTTTAAAAAAGGAATCATTTCTCACAGCTCAACCTTTTTATGGGCATCTGGAAACTGTGCAGTCTTTGTGGTTTGGGGAAAATCACTTTAATATCACAGCACTTTCAACGCAACGCAATCACCTAAGAATAAAGCCGCATTCATGCCGTGCATTTACATAATGTACTGTAGAGTCATGAATGAAATCCTTAGCTGATTGTTGTTATTTTTTCCCAAACAGGCTTTGAGATTAAAATCAGGTACAAATTGGATGAAACACTTCCAGCAGATGTGACGAGACCGCAGAAACAAGTCTGGGAATATTCAGAATTAAGCAGAATCATGTTAAAGCACGGAATAAATGCTCTGTTTTTTTACACAATAACATTAACTGGATTATTTTCTTATCCCATCTTGAGCCAGTAGTCGCAAAGCTACCATGCCGCTCGACTCTGCCTGCACCAGCGCTTCCATTAATTCCCTCATTGATTGGCCAGACACTGGGATCACCTAGCCAGATCTAAATCAGTCACTAATTAAAAGAGCAAGATGAAAAGCAGCCAACACTGCAGCCCTTCAAGACCCATAAGGTGAAACATTCTGTAACAAGTACAAACTAGGAAGCAGCTGAAGACTCTCAGCAGACAGAAGCAGCTAGGTCTGCATTAAAATGATTCACAATCTTATTCAGGGGATAAACAGATTAAACTGGTGTGGGAAACCTTCCCTGATACCTATTGTGCCTTTGCACAAGGTCACACACAGGCAAGTGTATTCACACCAGCACAAATGCATATACAGATATCACACACATGCATAAATGTGTACAGGTATCCTGTCACACTTACGGATACACACCCACACATGTGACAACATACTGAATAAAGGAGAAAAAGGGAGCAGGTCTCTTTCAGGAGCAGGGGCCACATGTTGCTGAAGTGCAGCAGGGTTCTGTTTGCTTAAAAAAATCTAACGCTGCAGTGTGACAACATTGTGTTCATGTTTGAGCTGCGTTCACAGCACATCTGGCTCGGCCCCCGCTCATAAGCAAAGGTGTTGAAAACACTTCTATCAGCCTATCCTATAAATGTTGGTGGATCAGTTAGGCTCAGGAAATTCACTCCCTTGCAGACAGATGCCCAACAAGAAAGAGAGGTTTGCGAGACCGCTTAAGGTTTTTTAATAGAGCCGAGAATTCTCAGGAGTAAAAGGTGGCAAGAGGCTAGTAAAGGAAATGTCAAAACCCCGCTGTGTTGTCTTCACACAGACAAATCAAGAGGCCCAGAAACCCTGTGATGTTTATTTCGCAGTAACAACATTTTTTTTTATTACCTCTGCCAAGGAGGTTATGTTTTTGCCGGCGTTGGTTAGTCTGTCTACCTGTTTGTGTTCAAGATAACTTGAAAAGTTATTGACGGATTTGGACGAAGTTTTCAGGAAATGTGTGGAATGGGATAAGGAAGAGATGATTTGATTTGGGGGATGATCCAGATCACCATCCGGATACAGGAATTTTTTAAAGGATTCTTTAACATTGCCGGATAGGACCTTTTTCGCCAAAGTGGACTGAAGCCACTTGGCGGAGGTCTGCACTCTCTGAGTGCTTTTCTAGTTTCTGCCATGTTTTGACATGA
Organism: Cetoscarus ocellatus; assembly: GCA_037902135.1. Lineage (NCBI taxonomy): Eukaryota > Metazoa > Chordata > Actinopteri > Labriformes > Labridae > Cetoscarus > Cetoscarus ocellatus. Next base: position 177,329 of record JBAMNC010000666.1, on the reverse strand, counting down.
ATGAACAAAATTTCCTGGAAGACTTGTTAGCGGTCTAAGATGGTCATATTATGAGGAAAACATAATGGGCAGCCAAAGGGGACAACTGTACATTCAACCAGTCATTACTTTTGAGGAGTGACGGGTTACTAGAGGTGTGTATAGACCATTTGCAGACATGAGTATAAAGACGTCACTTAGAGGAAGTCCTGCTGTCGTCAATAGAGTACAATGCATTTAGCCAATAAGAGAGGCATTTTGGAGCAGCCAAATATATTATTTAGTCATCTAAACACAAATGTCACTGACTCTGTCAAATGAGTTGGGTCGCCTTAAGAACAGCCACAAACAGAGCTGAAATAGACGCTTTTCAGAGCACAGGCAGTAATCTTGAGGTATACAAAAGTCTTGGCTGATACTGCTTTGATTTGTTATTCATTCAGGTGTTTGATTAGGCTTATTAAGGCATGCATTAAGGGTATAGATGGGGATGTTTGAGGTGGGGTTGCATGAGGTACAGTACATGTCAGTAGCCTAGTGGCCTGTGCTTCTCAGCCAGCAGGATCAGTCAGCTGTTAAACTCTGCTGGCTCCAAAAAGAAGAAAAACAACCACTACCGAACAGGATAAATTGCTGATTATTGCATTGATTATAACCACTGTTTATTTTTGTATACATGAGGATACTTGCGTGCACTGGGTTACACACAGCGAAAATAGCTTAGCAGGTTTTTTTCTGCAGCTTTTTTCATGTAGTGCATCCCTACTATAATGAATATTTATATTTGTACAGACTCAATTCAAGGATTCACAAACTTAAAAGAAAAACCAGAGGAGCCGAATCAAGTTTATCTTTAAAGTAAGTTTTTCAGCTTTTGCCCCAGAGATTTTTAAACTGTATTTAATACATTTTGGACACCAAATGTATACCTCACATTTGATGCAGAGCATTAAAGCTGTGAAGCCATGTTGTGCAAAATGTCCCTGGCAATAGCCTAGACCTATTAGTGAAACTGCCTTAGCATACAGCATACAGCACAGCCATGTGGACGTTAACATTCAAGTTGGATTATAGGCCAGCGGTGCAAGAATTGCTAAGGTTAGTCACACTCAGGAAACCAATTTCACAACTCTACTCACTGAAAATATGATCCTTTGTCATTTTAGAGTGTTTTATTTGGAGTGTTTTCTTACCTTCAGACTAGTTGAACAAACATTGTCACAATTTGCATATAACTGGATTTTAGATGTCTCCTGGAACATTCCTAATTGAAGAAATACATTTCTGATCTTATGTTGATGTAATCCATTGAAATTGCAAAAATGCAATTATAACTGTGGAATTGGCTGTTTTAGCTAGATATTCCCTCCTTCACACTTGTTCATGAAATAAATGTAGTTTTTAAAGCTTTTGTACTTTTTCATACTTACTGTTGCTTTCAAACAGTATGTGAAAATGGAGGCATTGGAGTTTTATAATTGTTTTTTAGAAATGAGTATCACACTGTTTGTCTTGTTAATGAACTTATGAATATGCTAAACCTACCTAAGCATTCATATTTGTGACCTATCTTTAAATAATGTGTGACATTGGGATATCCGGTGCTTTCCCTGTTCTTACTGTTACAAGTATGTCACGAGTGCAGCATTTGCAGTGTACTATCACCTCAATGATGAGTCAACACCATCGAGAAGGTGAAAATTACACACACGGCAAACAACACAAATGAGTATAATATGAAGATACACTGCCAAATAGGAGTCTTCATAGTGGCATTTACAATTTAGTTATTTATAACGCTTTGTGATAAACTACTGTTAATACTGTTAATACTGTCATCAGTCACTTTTGAGCCACAAAAGGTTTTTTCTTTGTAATGCTGTCATCACCAGTTAACAAACACATTGGGCCTGATCTACTAAGATCCAAAATAATGGGTGCTAAATTGCTTGTGCAAACTAAAAAATTGCACGTGTAATTAGTGGGCGTGTTGCTAGTGATCTACTATCACTGCGTGCGCAATTGATAACAGGCGCAAAAGTGGTGTAGACCGCCCCCTTTCAAGAGGATTTTGCATGTGCTACCGGCTGTCATCATGGAGAGTTTGGGAGAGCAGTGTGGCTGTAAATGAAAAATGAAGTTTAAAGCCATGGAGTTGGAGGTAAATAAACACACTTGCAGTAACCTTTTTTGCTGTCTGTCATGTTGAGTGACGAGGTTGTCACTTTTCTCTTATGCCATGTTTTTATCCGTTATTTTAAATTTTTCTTTTCTGATTCCAACTAAAAAATCTAAATGACAGAATTCACAAAGCTGCACAGCTTTATCATCAATAACCTCTCATGTGAAGAGCACTCTTACAGTTACGCACACACAGACTGAGCCGGTACTGTTGCCTTTTACGCACTGACTGCGTCACACTCTCCACGCACTGACAGCTAAACTCTTGATGCTGTCAGCTCTGACTGACAAATGGAGTGATTATGGCTATGAAGTTTTTTTAATTTATTTATTTATTTTTAATTACACAGGTTAAATGACCTCCTCCGCGATGTAGAGCGCAAAACAGAGAGGGTTTAGGCGTGGGTCTGCATGGCAAACTGGATTGTCCCTCTTTTTCCAGTCCATCATAATGACAGACAGCCTCCAAATCTTTCCGTCATTCATCAAAACATTCAGTCAATGATGGAAAATATTCGGTTAATGTGACCCCTATTTGCCACCATGACTGCAGCCCTCCGTTCGCAACGCTGTGCCTTCTTTGCACCTGCTTTTCAAACGCACTAAATTTAGACGCAGAAGCACTTCGCGCAATCAGTTGCGGGTTTGATAAATCACAGTGCGGGTGCTAAATGATCAGGTTTGCATCTCCTCCTCCCAGTATTTTGCGCGTTCTGATGAGCTGCATGTATTCTGCATATTCATGAAGGCAAACACGCTAAATGGACTGCGCGTGCTATTTTGCTCCTCTGACAGACCCCTGTTAGTAGATCAGCTTTGCGCACGCTATCAAGTTTGCACGTGTTTTTATTCACGCAAATCTTTAGTAGATCAGGCCCATTGTGTTGTAGTGTGCACAAAAGAAGCTAAACCAACACCACACTGATAGCTGGCAGCATTAGACCACCAATCGTGGTGACAGATAAATGTAGACAGCATAACAGAGTGATTTGTGACCAGCAGCTCAATTTAAGGCCAGTCTTTAGCATTTTTCCCACTTAAAAAGGAGAACGAGGTGAACACACACCCTATCCAGCCCAGGGACAGCTCTGTGTTTACAATGAAAGTAAGTAACTACACAACCATATGCAGTAAACATCTCTGCAGTCTGTGTATCTGTAATTTTGGCAACATGTTGTGAGTTTGCCTGCTTTGCAGAGTGTCTCTGTCTGTCTGTGTGTTTAATTACTGACCATGTGCTGAGATGGATTAATACCGTTTAACTTGATTGGGTGCTAACACATATTTTTTCTCTATTTAAACGGTTGGTTGAGCTGATAAATGTGTGTTTTAACCAATGACTGGCTTGTTTTAGTTAAGGACTAATCAAAGAAGTGAGCTGAGGCTCTGATCAGGGTCAACAATGCAGTGCTGTATATGTGCCAGTCACCATGGCATGTAAAGCTCCCTCAGGTGTTTACATGTGACTTCTGACTACCTTTTCATGGTAACAGTCCTCATTTGTTTCAACAGCGGCTTAACACATTTTATAAGAGACACAAATCACACATTCATTTATAGCTAAAGTTATAAGTTTTTAGCTAGAGTTTATAAAACACTAGTATTTGCAATGCTTTTTTTTGCACATGAACTAGGCATTGCATCACAGGCTTGTTTTAAAGGTTTGCTGCATGGAAATGCAATCAAATGCATGATTCCTTTTAATTTTGTAATACCGCAGTATCATACTGTTGCTGCAAATAGATTTTTTTTTAAATGTGATGTGATATTTAGGTCATATCCCTAAGTCCTAGTAATCTGCACACTCAATACTTGGGTAAGGATCCCACAGAAATCCTCTGCCAACAGTTGACATGTCTGCTTTTTTCAACACTCCTCTGAGTAAACTTGTGAATGAGTGTCTCTCTTTCCTAATGCTGGAGCCTTTGATAGAAAATATCCACAGTTATCACTGAGCATATCACAAAACAATCAACTTGATGAGCCAGATCAACATTGGGCCAAAGCTGGGGACATTTATTGGCTCATTCAAAAACATGGATTGAAACTGCTATTACACAATTGAAAAAAGAGCAGTTATTCTTAATCACCTTTCATGATACAGACTAAAGAAGACTGGGATGTGAAAAAATGTCCCACTTGAATAATGAAACTTCACAGAGGGGAATTGAGAACAAATGAATCCTGACCCTGAGTCAGAATACCTGCTTTCCTGGCATATTGTACATTTCGTTCTTTTCACTGTCAAAAACCAGGAGAGGATCTGTGAGACCGCGTTGAATCACAAGGCCTGTTTAAGGAGCTCAAGCTATTTACATGCAAAGATGAAGCACATTAACAGGAGCCCGGAAACATCAAACTATCTCCATCCGAGGATTTCTTCCATCTCTGTGCTGACATTCCTTCTCCTCTCTTGTCTTCCCCTTCTTGCTGTACTGTAGATAACACACTGTGCAAATTCCATTCAGGTGCAAACACACATATTTGCATTTGTGACAGCTGTATAGTCGGCACCTGTTTATGAAGAAATTTCGCTTTCAAACTTAAAAGGAAACGGAGCAAAAGCTATTTTTACAAGCAGTGATAAGGCAGTAAAACAGGTTAAACTTTGCACCCAGTACCTGCACCCATAAATCCGGCACAGTCACTCCAGCACAAAGCTGTCTATAAATGCTAGCTGCAAGGTTCTCTGAGAAGAGAATGACAAAGGTTTTTAATCGAAGCTCCCTACATTCAGCTTCACAGATCCAGAGGCATGACACAGCAGCCCAGGGTGACATGCAACATGGGCTGTTGACGCAGGCTAACATGCTTTTATAAATGCCCCCATTTCCTCTCTTTAATAACCACTAATGCTGTCACTTCTTGCCCCATCCATCATCGTGAAGGAGCACATCACACTGCTGCAAAACGCCGCACAGCGCAAAACATTCCTGCACATCCTCCTATGCTCTTTACTGTTTCCTCCCACCCTCGTGTGTGTGTGCTATTAAATGTATTAAACCAGTGCAACATCTCTGAATCCCTCGGGCAAGGTCCCAAGGTCCTGTTTCATCCAAAACTGTGACTGGTGTCTGTGTGCAACATACCATTCATGCTATGTGTTTTTTTGCCATTTGTGTGTCGGGGTGTGTGTGTGTGTGTGTTTGTGTCTGCATACCCATGGGTATGTGCCTGAACGTACTTTCTCTGACTGTGTATTGCATGCAGCCATGTGAAGCTGTGTGCCTGCTAGCTGCCTCTACACTTGTATTCCCCAAACAAGCTGCAGGGCTCCACTTTGTGTGTACATGTTTGTGTATGTGCACCTGTTTGACAGTCAGGTGTGCAAGGTGTGCATGCTATATTCTCCCTCACCGTAGTAAGCAGGTTCATACCTGTCAATGTGGGTTTTGTTCATGAACACGTCCGTCTGTCTGCCAGCCTACCCTTCTGTCTGTCTGTTTTTTTCTCTCCCACTGTCTCTCAGTCTACTCTGATTTTTTTTTTTCACTGATGAGCACCTCGGGTTGCCAAACCAAAGCAGCAGCCAACTTACAAAACACTCAAACCACATTCACATTAGCCAAAACACCCTGAAATTATCTGGACATTACCCGAACGAAGTCTAGTCTTTATTTGCATAAAGTCCGAGTCAGCCCATGTCTGAATGCTGCAGCACATTATCGAGTAAATTCACTAAGGGGAGTGGGTAGGGGATAGGAAATAAATTGTTTGTCTGCTGTCATATTATGAGCACTGACTTCCACTGTGTATATTTTTTGATGGCTTGTGCCGCCTGTTGGTGACCCCCTTGCCACACTCAAACACTACTCCCCCGTCCTGCAGGGACTACTGCCTGCTGAGATGAACAAGTGTGAACAACCATGTCAGAGAATTACCCGGACAGGCTTCCCAGGTATTAGCCTGATAATATCAGGGTTGCAAGTGTGAAAAGGGCTTCAGATTAAGAGTTCAGGAGTTTGTTTCAAAGATCTGTAACTTTCTGAATAACATTTTCTATGTAGAGATTTATAGTGTTGCAAAGACAAATCTATTCAAAGGAGCTATCCGATCCTGACGTCAGAGATCAGATTGCCTTGGTTGGTGGAGCCCTATATCTGCAAAAATCCAACACAAACCAAATGATGGCCTGGTTGTTGAGTTAGAAACTATTTTACTGAGGCTTCACTGCTTGTAGCCTGCCCTGCTTCCTCCTCACGGCTCAGCATCTTTGAGCCTGAGATTTTCATTGACCTTTTACCTTTACTAGAGATTAATGTTAAAAGTGGTATATGTGTACAGATTATGCTTGTATTCCTTAAAGCATTTTAAGGTTCTTGACCTTAGTAATCAAGTCATATGAGCTTGATATGACAAAGAGAAACATTTTGCCTGTGTACACTTTAAGGTAAAGTTACAAAGTAAAAAGACAGCAGACAAAACTAAACTGTTAAGATGGCAAGACTAAAGCTTTGCTAAGATGCTAAAACAAGCAGCAGTAGCACTAATAGACCAGAATATTTTACTCTTTAACTATGTAACAACTCAGCAAAGTCTATGTTTATAAAGGTATCTCAAGCCCCCTTAATTTATCATTTAAAGCCATTGTGACATAATGAATAAACCTGAGCTCAGTCAAATTATATCAAATGGACAGAACTTCATGATATCAACTGAAGATCCAAACATATAAAAACTGTGAGATGCACAGCATGAGGAGATAACGATGCCTGAATGACATGACTAAATATTCACGGTCATAGTGAAATAATAATTTTACCACATTATTCTACTGCATAAGCAGACAGAGTGATCTCACATTACTTATTTTTATTTCTATTTTCATTATTTTTTTAGCTGCAAAATTAGCTACACTTGGGGAAATTAGTTTGTTTTAATTGTTGGAAAACTTTATCAAGCCAATAGCCTGATGAAAAGAGAGGCAAATATTTCTGTGCCAGTAAATTAAAATGTACTTGTTTGTCCCCAAAACTAAGTGTCAAACTAAGAAACTCTGACAGGTGTGTGATGATAAAATATATTCAACAAATACATCCTATCAGAATATTATAGGTAATGCACTGGGAAGTGGATGTTAGTCTCTTTTATAAATCAATTCAAAGAAATATTTATGTTGTGAAATGAGAGCCTGACCACTGTATCCCCATTTTTCTAAATTTCATCAAATTATGTTCAATGTTCCTGCAGTATCATTGTCAGTCTAAATTGGATTTAATTGAACCTTAACAAAATTAATTTAATTTTATGATATTGATTTTTTTCTGATGACTAATATGCTGATTCTTTCATACTAATTTTAGCTGGGACCAACACCATTGTACTTTTTTTCTCATTATATGGAACACCAGCATTGTAAGTAGGGATGGGAATCAAGAATCAGTTTTCTTTCACTCAGTCCTTCATGTTATGGGGAGAGGCAGTCAGCAAAGTTCACAACAAAGGAGTAAAGGAAGTAATCATGGACATAATACAGAAGCAGCCTGAAGTGTGGCTTAATCTATCCATCCATCATCTGTACCACTTATCCCTTTTGTCTTGTGGGGGGCTGGAACCTATCCAAGCTGACAGTGAGTGAGAGGTGGGGTACACCCTGAACCCATCGGCAGCTGATCGCAGGGCCACATAGAGAGACAGACCACCATTCACACTTACAGTTATACCTAGAGGCAATTTAGAGTCACTAACTAACCCAACAGGCAGGTTTTTGGTCTGTGGGACCATTTCTCCATCTCTCTCTATCTGTCTCTCCCGACATACACACACACACACACACACACATACATATATATATGTACACTGCCTGGCCAAAAAAAAAGTCGCCACCAAAAAAAAAAGGTCACACACTCTAATATTTCATTGGACCGCCTTTAGCTTTGATTACAGCACACATTTGCAGTGGCATTGTTCCAGTAAGCTTCTGCTATGTCACAAGATTAATTTCCATCCAGTGTTGCATTATTTTTTCACCAAGATCTTGTATTGATGATGGGAGAGTCTGACCACTGCGCAAAGCCTTCTCCAGCATATCCCATAGATTCTCAATGGGTTTAAGGTCTGGACTCTGTGGTGGCCAATCCATGTGTGAAAATGATGTCTCATGCTCCTTGAACCACTCTTTCACAATTTGAACCTGATGAATCCTGGTATGGAATACGCCCGTGCCATTAGGGAAGAAAAAATCCATTGATGGAATAACCTGGTCATTCAGTATATTCAGGTAGTCAGCTGACCTCATTCTTTGGGCACATAATGTTGCTGAACCTAGACCTGACCAACTGCAGCAACCCCAGATCATAGCACTGCCCCCACAGGCTTGTACAGTAGGCACAAGGCATGATGGGTGCATCACTTCACCTGCCTCTCTTCTTACCCTGATGCTCCCATCACTCTGGAACAGGGTAAATCTGGACTCATCAGACCACATGACCTTCTTCCAGTCCTCCAGAGTCCAATCTTTATGCTCCCTAGCAAACTGAAGCCTTTTTTTCCGGTTAACCTTACTGATTAGTGGTTTTTCTTCAGGCTACACAGCTGTTCAGTCCAAATCCCTTGAGTTCCCCTCACATTGTGAGTGTGGAAATGCTCTTACTTTCACTATTAAACATACCCCTGAGTTCTGCTGTTGTTTTTCTTCGATTTGATTGGTCAAACGTTTAAGTGATCGACGGTCACCATCATTCAGGATTTTTTTCAGACCACATTTCTTCCTTGAAGACGATGCTTCCCCACTATCCTTCCAGTTTTTAATAATGCGTTGGACAGTTCTTAACCCAAGTTTAGTAGTTTCTGCAATCTCCTTAGATGTTTTCTATGCTTGATGCATGCCAATGATTTGACCCTTCTTAAACAGACTAACATCTTTTCCACGACCACAGGATGTGTCTTTCCACATGGTTGTTTAAGAAATTAGAAGCCACATATTGCATCAGCTGGGGTTAAATAACTTGTTTCCAGCTGAAAGATGATCGCCCATGCAGTAATTATCCAATAGGAGGCTCGCACCTATTTGCTGAGTTAAATGCAGGTGGCGACTTTTTCTTTGGCCAGGCAGTGTATATATATATATATATATATATATATATATATATGTATATACATATATATATGTGTGTGTGTGTATATATATATATATATATATATATATATATATATATATATATATACATATATACACATATATATGTATATATGTATATATATGTGTATATATATATATATATATATATATATATATACATATATACACATATATATGTATATATGTATATATATGTGTATATATATATATATATATATATATATATATATATATATATATATATATACACACATATATATATATATATATATATATATATATATATATATATATATATATATATATATATATATATAAATGTACAACAAATTATATGAAACAGTCTGTGTGGTTGTGTAGTTGAGGTACAAGTGATGGAATCTTATAGCCAAGACATAACACCAAAAACTGAATCATTCTCCACACTGACAACTCCTACAGACAATACAGGTACAACTTGATATGTGGCTCATTAATTGTTTAATCTCAATGCTCTTGTTTTCATAACTGTGGGTGACAAATTGTAATTGAAATTAAGATTTGATTAACTACCCAACCCATCCTGTATACAGAAGAAAAAAAGGTATTTTAAGTGATGTGCTAAGGACGTCTTTACATTTTCCATGATCAGTATGCCATATTTAAGGAGCATGCAAGAGTCCTTGCATGGCTATAGTCATGGACTACCCACCTTTTGAGTTAGAATTTAATTGTGAGGATCACATTAGTTTGCTGACACAATGTGTTCCTGTCAGATCAGCTTAGTTGCCACTGAAAATTTCTTGTGAAGTCCTGGAAAATTGTCACAACTTATGAGCAAGAACTTCAAAACAATCCCAAGTAAAAACTTTCCTTGAAGTGACAGAAAAAAAAACGTTTCAGTAGAGAAAACGCACCTGCCATGACCCGGTGTTTGTAATTACAGCTCAGATTGTATATAAAGAAGAGCTGTCACACTAGCTGAATGTAAAGCTTAAGTATACTACAAGTAAAAATTGGACATTATTGATAACTGTTTTGACATCACAGCAACAAGATAAATGTCCTCCGCGCACAATGTTTGAGAATTTGTTTTTTTATTACAAGAAATGCATGCAAACTCTCTGTACAAGTTGTGCAAAATGATTCCAACCTGGCCAGTGTAATTGAGCAGGCAGTGCTCTGCCTCTCATTTGCATCATTATAGTACTTACTGTATGTTTTACAAGTTACCCAAGATTTACAAGTTAACTTTTACTCCTCACTCCTTAAAACTAATATAATTATCTTTTATAAGAGTAGCATGTTATTTTACTTTTTTACTGTTCTCTTCTTTATAAAAGAATAGAGGACCTTCAACAAGTTCCAGCATATTTTACAACTGGAGACAAAACATCTTTCACTGACACAAACTCAGATTTGATCAAACAAGTTTTTGTATGATGTCTGTGGCTTCACCACTGTGAAACTGTAACTACAAAAAGCTAAAGCTTGGCTCCACAGTGTGGCCAAATCGTCTCATGTATGCATTATAAGAATCATAATGTCGAATCAGTTGGAAATGTCCTCATTTCTGTGCTCTCTGACATTTTTTAGATCTCACAGATTTGGGAATGGTCTTGTGTGTTGGCAGCTATAAAGGAGGTCATGTTTCACTCTTTAAACTCTTGTTTTCTCACTGTGCTGCAGCATGTGGGAAGCAATTAAAAATCTTATCATTCTTGATTAATCTGCAGATAATAAAGTTTATAAAATGTCAGGTACAATGAAAACATGCCCTCACAACTTCAAAATGTCTTTTTTTAATCTCAGGAATGGCCAAAGGTTTTCAGGTCACAATGATTTCAAATAGCCCCTTTGGCTGGCAACCAGTCCAGGGTGTACTCTGCCTCTCACCCAGTGACAGCCAGGACAACCCCTGTGACCCCAAGGGATTAGCGCTAGATCACGGCTGGATGGATGAATCCAAGTAGAGAACAGCAAAAACCCCTCACAGCGGTGATGCAGAGACTATCTTAGTGCTCATAAACATTTTTGCGTAATTTTCTTATAGAATATCATACACATTTTTATATGTATGCTGTAACACTGTCTTTTTGAAAAGCAGATTTATGTCTGAGTATCCTGGTGATGTGTATGTTTGAACTGTGTGTGATTCTTAACTTTTATTCTGTTACTTTAGTTCTTAATGTTTCCTTGAGCTCTGTGGTGCTACAAAAATGTATAAACCTGCAAATTAACATTAAATACATTCTCAATATTCTTCTATATTCAGCAAGAACAGCAGGAGTATTTAGCATCTTTGTAGTTTTCTTGCTTGAAAAACACCTTGAGGGGTTAATCAAAAACCATCAGCACTAATCAATTTTCTGTCAATTGGCCAACCAAGACATCAAACTGAACCCAGGGGTCTGATTTACCTGACACACATCAGTAGTCACACATTCCTGCATTTCTAACCAGATAAGCCTGCACTTAGACTTTAAGCATACAAAACATCAAGTTTAATCTGTCATTAATCATCATGTCATCATGAGTTTTTCCTTTTTTTTTTTTTTTACTTATTAATTTTTTTTTCAGGGATGCAACAATACAGTTAGCTCACAGCTCAATATATACCTTTTTCGTGTGTGTGTGTGTGTGGGGGGGGGGGGGTTATAGTTTTTACTTCAGTTTTAAGCAACATTAAAGGATTAGCAAGAGATTTTAATAAGAAAACTTAGTCTTTATCATCATACTTGAGCAACAACTACGAAAAACTTGACCATAACATTGCAGGGGTATTTATATTATAAAGAATGACTTTAATGACTGACTGAATGTATAAATAAATAAATAGACATATATTTTTTTAAACAATTATCTTTTAGCAGGCAAAGTGCTTCTTAACTCTGGCAGCTCAGAGTTTTTATGTCTTTATTTTATTGCTGGATAAACAAATTCCACCTCCAACTGTAATTACTTAAGTCTGGGTCCTCTTCCACTTGAAAATTCTTGAAAAATACTGTATTATGATGACATTTTAGTACACTACCCAGCATTATTTTTCTGCTGACACTGAACACATCATAATGTTACCTTATGCCAGCTAATTAAATGATGTAACGTTTATTCTGCTGGTTTCAACACAGATTTTAAAACTGAATTGATACTTTTTAACCAACTGGACTTTTATCATGGGACTTGTTGGCAGTATTTCTATGCCCCTACTCAAGCTTATTGTCATTCATGTCCGCATAACCAAAACATTTGTGTATGGTCATTTCTACACACAGGGCAGCCTTTGTTATTTTTACAGCTAAAATCCCTCGACAGGTCTAAGCTGCAACTTTTCATTTGGTGTGTTTCATGCATAACATGAACTCTGTCTGACAAATTTTCCATCAGACTTGCTGTACTTTTGTCTACTGACAGGTCGAAAGAATAATAGTCATGAGAAATGACATTTAAATGTTTTTATGTACTCCATCTCTGACAATCCTTGTGTACTGTTTCTTCTTCAGTTTGTTTTAAACCAGAGAAAGGCTGCTCTCAGTGATTATAAATGTTACTTTCTTAACAGTAAAATCTCTGCAGCATATATTGTGGAAGACTGAAGCAGGAAAAAGAAAAAAATAATGATTTGACCGGAAACCTTGAGGAAACTAATTTTGCTATTTCTGCCATGGTAAGAGGTCCAAATCATATACAATTGAGGAGTAGGTCGATAAAACCTGCACTGCTTACAGTTTATTAGCAAGCACGATGCCACTGTTTTCTTATATTGCTTGTTTTTGACATAATGAAGAAGGGATAATGCTGCAGCCTAATCCCTTCTGCAGAAAGAAGGGTCAAGCAAGCAAGAGTAAGGGATCATTATGCACAGAGTTTTGAGGTTGAAGTTTATTTAGCCAGCTGCTAGTACATTGGGACTGGCCAAATGTGCAAGTTTCATGAATCACTTGTGGGAGCTGGTATACAATGATTTCTGCACCCAAATATGTGCATTACTCTAGACCAGACTGATATATGAGAACTGATTTGATGGGATATTTACTCATGGGCAGGAGTTCCTCGTCCTTGCAGGTTGATTCACAGGCACACAAAAACATGCTAATATGAAGAAAAACATTTTTGATGATTTTTTAAAGGATTTGTTAATATTGCAAGATGGGCATTTTCCACATTTTAGCTTATAAGTCAATAACTTCACTGTGGATTTTTTTGTAACATTTTCAGTAAATGTTGGTCATGGCACAAAGGAGAAGTGATATGATTTTAGTGGTGATCTTAATCCAGAAGTTGATCTAGAAATGTTTCAAGGATTTGTTAACAGTGCGAGATAGGGCAAATTCTTGTTTAATATCAGCTGAAGAATGTTACCTTCACCTCTTCCAACTGTGTTCTTCTTATGTCTTGAAAGATGACAACTCATTAGAAATAGTTCGCATACATGCAAAAAGTGAGAAAAAAGTGGTCAGGTCACCATTATAAACTAGAGCTGCTCCAAGAGTGAAAACCTTCACCAAGGCATTTCCAACGCTGTCAGGTGAGTAATTATCTAAAAATTGCATCCACATTCAGATTTTGATCACAGCCAAAATCTAATCAGTTCTCCCTTGTGCCATGGCTAACATTCCCTGAAAATGTCAGCAAAATGTGGTCAGAACTTCATGGGTTATTTCTGCAAATGTGGGAAAACTTCCCTATCTTGCAATGGTAACAAATCCTTTTTAAACAATCCTGGATCTGCATCCAGATTCAGATCACCACCAATATCGTATCACTTCCTTCCTGAAAATGTCATCAAAACCTGTTTTTTACATTGCAAGTTATCGTGCTGCCAGACAAATAGACAGACACATGCTGCTATAACATAACCTCCTTGGTAGGACTTGAGCAGATTTTATAAAGGGATCTGTTGGCAGCCTGATTTTCACCAGTGATTTTTTGTTATTATGAAATTTGGAAATGGAGTTTTGGTTCAAGCACTGGTGATAGGTCCAATTTTACTGGGCCTACATTTCCTGGCATAAAACCCCCAAAACAAAGCTTTTAGACATAAAGTTTGTGCACAAGACAGAACACTATTTTTATTATTACTTTATATTATTCAGTTTTTAAAAGCCTGATCACGCAAAAACAGAGTCAAACTACGAATTAGATTAGACTTACATGTGCAAGTTAGACTTAGTGCTCAGTTTTAGTGAATAGTCAGTTTGATCAGTTGCGTCCCTTGCGGATTTAAATGGAGGGTATTCTCTTCTGAAATTACATCAAATTATCTAGCAAGCACTACTTGGAAATGTTGCCACAGGAAAAAAAAATCTACATCTGTAGGAAATGATTTCTATAATTTTATCTCTGTTTTAAGGAATTTTGTAAAACATAAATCAAAATACTTGATCAAACATCCAAGACGACACCCTGCCTGCTCGCTCCTTGGCTCGCCACTGCTGCAGGCCAAAGTGAATATGCAGCACATTCATCAATACAGCATGGTGTGTGTAGAGACCAGAGAGGAGTGTCAGGCGAGGGGAGCACTGTAATCACTCCAAAACTCCAGCCTCTGATCTCGTTAAACACTAATTGATGTTTCTATGTTAACCAGCTTTACCTTAATGACTGGTATTAAACAGAACAGTGGGTGCACGGGGTGGTATAAAAGGATGGGGGGCTTTTGGGTGGGTGTCCAGGATTGAGGAAACCATCTACTAATGTTGCATCAAACACATGATGAAAGACGGAGGCGGGGGAACGAGGAGGGAAGAGGAAACCGTGTAGAGGAAGTCACAGGTTGCAGGAGTGAGAGAAGAAGACGGAATGGATTGAGGCGAGAGGGAACAGGGGGATTGGCAGAAGAAAAGAGAGTCGGGCGAGGGGTGGGGTGGTGGAGAAGGGGTGGGGGGTCGCGCTAAGCTTGAAGGTTTTCTCTGCAAACGTCGATGAATCAATGAGGTGAAATTGATGAAGAGCAGGGGGTTGGAGACAACAAGCGCACAAATGTTGACTCTATTCCCTCTCATCTGGGCTCCTGAGCCTTCCAACCATGTCCCCCCTCTGATATTCAATTCCAGCCAGCCTTCTTCTCCTCCGCTCACCCCTTCCTTATGCTGCCTTTCCAATCTCTCATCCCTGGTCTCCCCTCATGCCTTTTCTCCTCCTCCTCACACCTTCTCTCATCTCTCGTTCCTCCACACCTTCTGTCTCTCCCATCACCCCTCCTCCCCTCCCCTCCTGTCTTACCCCCCTACTCACAGCTGGTACAGTACGCATCTCTCTGGGCAACTGACACTGAAGGCAACACTTTACGGGCAGCAGTGCATGCAGCACGCTGCAGCAGTGTTTGACTGCGTGTAAAATTCACAGGGAAAAAATGATTAACTGAACCGGGAGCATCACCTGTGGGTGAGAGAGCTGATTGAAATGGATATCAGCTCCAGAATTCAGCTGAGAGGCACCAAACAGCCCCACAGATATGGGAAAACAAAACAAATGATACATTAATTCCAATTTTCATCTGGATGAATGGCTTCACAACACAGGATTTGATCTTGCACTTTGCAGCAAACCTGAGAGAGGTAGCAACACCAAGCCCGTCTGTTTAACAGCTGCATCTTTGGTGGTCTTCAGTCCAAGGCAGGGGTGGGAAAACAGTCATTTTATCTTCACTGCTAGAGGGCCAATGTGTTAGAAATTGGACGATGCTCTTAATTTTAAAATTATGATCATGTGTGATTTAACTAAACAAACTAATATAAAGCTCTAACATAATATATCCTACAGTACCAGTGTTCACGTTGTTTAACTCAAATGTGGAAAATAATGCTAGCTTTATGTCCTAAATACTGCATTCAAGCCAATCTAAGCTACTTTTCCAATGCACAGAGCTATGTGTTTACTGGATATAAAAGTATTTTACTTTAATGGTAACGTAACTTAAGCTGGTGGAGTGCTTTCCAGTCATCCAACAACTCAGAGTTACCCTTACCCCCCTACATAACATTCACACAATTATGGTTGAGGTTGCTTTGTAAAACGTCAAGCAGTGTTAGCTTATTACATTTGTTCGCTTTCTCACATATGGACACAACACCAGAACTAAGCAATAAAGAATTAAGTGTTTTGCCCAAGAACACATTTGGGGCATTTTCACATTTGATATTAATCTGAATTCCCTTAACGCTATTTTTTTTTCTTTGTTTCCATTAGGGATCATACCTGCTACCTGGTACATTTTCCCCATAATTGAGGCTCCAGGTGAGCTAAGCTGGTAAAATGTTCACTGCTTACATTTTACCACTGCTTACCACTAAATGTTTAGAGTGTCACCACAGGGAATACCATGCAGGGAAATGACGTGCTTCCCGTTGTGGCTCTGCATGATTTCCTATCCTTCAGTATGTTCTTTTGCTGCTTGTTAATATTCCTGGAACAAAACTAAGCCACAAACTGAGAGTCAACTGTGTCATCATCTCTATTTCCCCCTTTGGTGTTGTGTTGGACATCACAGGAGCTCAACACAGCTATTGATAATGTACCATCAAATTATACAGTTTACGGTAAAGGAAGACAAAGTGCCTTGTACCAAAACTGAGTAGAGTCAAGTCAAGTTGAGCTATGACTAGGGAGCTGGGGAATAAATGCCAGACCTATCAGTTGAAGAAGACTGACTCTGCCTCTGATCCATCATTACCTTCATTGTCCTCAAGAAGGAGAAAGAATTTCTGACTAAATGATTTGCATGTTAGATTAGAAAGCAACTGAGATGTATAAATGTCTTTGTTATTCTGTTTCCAAATAATGTAGTGTTATTTAAAAAAAAAAAAAAACTCCAACTGAATCAGAACAAAGTAACCAAGCTGTACGTGTGAAAACCACCTGAGTGAGGTTAAATTGTTTATCCAAGTTGTTCTATTAAGTGCCTTGAGATGACACTTGTTATGAATTGGTGCTATACATATAAAGATTGATTGAAATAAAAGAGTCAAAAATGGACGGTGGGGGTGGGGGTTGATCAGGGGTGGCGGTGCCTCAATGGTAGAGTCAGTTGTCTTTCATATTAAGGGACAGGGTTTTGATTCCTGCTCCCTTGGTGATGTGTCCTTGGGCACGCTGCTCTGTCAGTGGTATGTTAGGTGCACCAATGTCATTTACTAAAACTGTTAGACACTTGACATATCAACTTCTATCATTAGTGTGTGAATGGGTAAGTGCGATCTGCTGTGTAAAATGCACCTGAGTAGCTAACGAGGTCATGTTTTGCCTTAAATGTGGATCATATGTTCATTTTTGATGACTGCTGGAGCGTGTTCAGAATCACTAATGTTCAAAAATAAGTGTTCATATAGACAGTACTCCTGAAGGTGCTGTTTTCTCTCTGTTTGAGATGGCCTGTTAGAGCTCCTGCCTCTTTAAGGCTCCCACATGGGGCCAGTTTGCCCTGATTGCACGACCAGTCTACTCTGGTGGTCAGTTTAGCATAGCTCAGTGCCATTTTGTCAACAAGTCTGCAGTCATTCTAAGGTCTCTGCTCTGCACTGGCCTTGCTACCGTGAACCAATGAGCTTACACTGACAACAAATTAATGGTAGGAGGTCACACTGGTAGGTGTCCTCAGGGGGGACTAGGGGAACAAAACATTTCAGGCAGCTGCTGGCCCCACAAAGAGAGGGAAAGTACTTAATGCTGCAGACTTTTTGTTTTGTTCATAGAGATGCTCTATCACATGGAGGAGACATTTAAAACACACTGATGTGCATATTGAACTTGAAAATGCAATATGGGCTCTTAAAGACAGCCAGAAAACGCAACACTAACTTAAAGGCTGGGCTGCCTATTCTTGAAACTAGCAACCAGAGTGCAGTGCTGTGCAACTGAGGTGTTGTCAGTAACAGTGCTAAAGTTAGTTTTAAGCTTTTCTCCATTTATCTTGTGGTACTTCATGTGTAATAATGTGATTTGGATCCAGGTGAATACGTGCCACAAGACAAATGTGAGTAGACAGAGCGGGGTGAGGGATTCGGTTTGCTGTAGTTGAACTGTTTGAATTTTCAGGCTTCAGATGATAGTTTTTTTGCTTCTCTTTGACCATATTAGGAAGTTGGTAGTTGTTTGCTGATGGGATAAATGTAACTAGACGACATCACAAACCCTGCCTTTTTGTCCAGATTGTATCTCTATTCTCTTGCAAAGAAGTGAACATTTACTCAAGACTATTATGGGACTGTGTGTATTTTCAGTGTTTTCACTGGAGATGGTTGCTGACGTCTTGTGTCACGGTGGTACCGGCACAGCTAATACCTAAAGAACCAGAATCACAATGCAGATTCTGATGCCTAATTTAAGTATCCTACAACTACAAGTTAGAGTCAAAGATGCTGAACCCTCTCTGCCTCCTCAGCTCAGTTAGCTGTCCAGTATTGCTCTTGGGCTACAGGAACAAATATTACATGTGACAGAAGCATTATGTAATGGCTGGCAGCAAAAGTTGAGGTTTTACTGAGATTTGAGATTTAGTTGATTTTTTTTTAATGGGACAGTACGCATTTAGAAACATTGACATGTAAATTCATGGGATTATAGCCTTGTGGCTAATTTCCATCCCCACTCTTACTCACTCTTTTTGTCCTCTTTAAAGTAGTAGTGCTCAGTTATGGGAGAAAAAAATAAAATTAATATTGATATCATGTTAACCAAACATGACCACAAATTGGTTTCACAACATTACATAAATTTCTCAGACCTAATCACTGTCAACACTTATGTAATGCTTTAAGACAGGAGTGAGCGACTGGTGGCCTGGGGGGCATATGCGGCCCTCCATCCGTCTTAATGCTGCCTGCCAATCAGTTTCAGTATTTTCAAAATGCACGTTTATGAAGAAATCTGACAAAATCTGCTATGACAAGTTTACAAATAGTAAAGTTTATAAGAAAATACATCTATAATTGACTGTAATTGGTTTCATGCATGTGGCAAAACAGACAACAAATGTAATAATACATTTTTATAACCTGTAAATGTTCTGTAACTTATATCAAAAAGTAGCTGAAACTGGCTTATACTCTGTGTTTAGCTCATTAGATAAAGTATTGCTAAGTGCATTTTAGTTTTGATATATATAAAAGTTGGCAAGGTGACTATAATATCAGCTATTTAACCCTTTTACTTCCATTTGACCCCTGGAAATTAGGATAATATTAGTAAGGCCCTCCTAGTGACAAAGTTGCCCAACCATATTTTAAAATATCATGCAACTATGCAACAATGAGAGGATATATATATAGAGAGCTATAACATATTAAATTAAGGAATGGGACATTTTTCAGTAATCCTTTTATCTTAATTATCTTGTTTTCATTATAGTGGGAAATCAAAAGTTTAATTGAAATAAAAGTTGGTTTAATTTCCCAGACATGTTTAAAGTATCATTTCAGAAACCATTTGGGCACCAATATAAAAGTATTAATGTAGCACTGTGTCTAAAAACCTTGTGTTGCATGGCAGGTTTTGTTATGTGTCCTCCATGCTACAAGTATTGTTATTTTTAAGTTGGCTTGCTCGGCCTACTGATGAAAAGGGGGTTAACATGTGGCCCAAAGGCTGCCTGTTGCCCACCCCTGGTCCAAGGCCTTGTTTTCCTTCTGCTTTATCCCCCCTTTCTGTTGATGCTGCTGTGTGTGTGCCTGCTCCCTGCATTCACTTCCCCTCTATGAAAGTACTGCAAGGCAAAAACAAAAGTTATCTGCGCACCCAGAGGGGATGCAAATTTAGGAATCTACCTACAAAGTGAAGTCTCTCACACACTCCTTCACCCATGCAGCTGCGAGAAAAGGAGAGAAAAAAAACAACACCGCCTGTTCCAGCTGTCTGAGAGTGTTTGAGGCAAGAGGGTCCGCTGGGGAAGATTCCTCGGTGGCAACAGAGGGATAAACTGTGTGCCGCCGTACGCCCAAATATTCAGCGTATCGGGATAAAAATAGATCAAGAGGGGGGGAAACTGATTGGCAATCTTGCGGGTCTTGCTGTGGCTACAGAAGCACACACACACACTCTCTCTCCTTCTGTCAGGCTGTAACACTGACCACGCAGCCTGGGAAAATGAGCATCAACAGATATGATCACCTCAATGAATAGATCCGCAGCGGAGTGCATGAGGAGGAAACTGCAGCCAATGTTTGAAGACTTAAACGGAAGCCAAACTCTGTCTTTATTAATAATGCATGGAAAATTCCTGGCAGACTAAATCACAGCCTAAAGCTTTAAGTTGATTAATTGGAGTGCCGGTAGGCTGAGCGTTCCTGTTTGGTTTTTGGAAACCGGCTGCCGCGAGGAAACCTATGCGTAAAAGATAGTGAGTTTTCCCGGCGCAGCAATGACAGAGGGGTCAAAGCCCCCGTGTGCCGGCCGTTTCCCCCGGATATCCATCTCTCCTTCACCAGGGGCCGTCCAGATGCCGACACCCGAGCCCCCCTCTCCCTGCCTGTCTCAATGACGCGCAGCACCCTCTCACTGCCCGAGCCGCAATTCATCCCCAAGCGCGTAAGGGGTGAAATGCCTCCGCACCCCGCATATAAAACAACACTCAAATAAAAAGAAATGTACTTACTGTTTTTCACCAGCCTGTCCCCCCTCTTTTCCTGCGTCCCTCCATCCTTTTTCACATCCTTCCTTTTTGAGGTATCCGTTTTGCGGGTGTCCCCCCCCTCAGCCTTCACAAACACCGCCGCCACTGCCGCCGCCGCCACCTCACGCGCGCACTCACACACGCAGACACGCACGCACGCGAGGGGGGAAAATATATCTCCAAATATATATCTCTTCTACATGTATTCAATTTCTCCGATCTTCACCTCTCTCCCTCCCTCTCTCCTCTCTCTCACACTCTCTCTCCCCCTCTCCCTCTTTCCCTGTTCTTTTGTTAAAATTCAGTATATGCGCCCCGTCACCTAGCAACCGTCAACCTCTCTCTCTCTCCCTCTCTCTCTCTCGTTTCCTCCTCCCTCCCTCCCTCCTTCCATCACAGGCGACACGTGTTGAATGCTAAACTTAGCGGTCCGGAATAAAATTAATAAAGGGATGGACGCTCCATATCTTCCCCCTTCTTCCTCCCTCCCTCTCTCTCCCCCTCTCTCTCACTCTCTCGCGTATCATGCTGCAATATAAATATTTACTAGAGCCACTCAGCCCTCTCATTGTCTCCCCATCCACCCCTCCTTCTCCCTTGCGTCCCTCTGCATTTCCTCCTCCCTCCCTCCCCTCCTTTTCCTCTCCTCCATCCATCCGTCGATCCATCCATCCATCCATCTCTGGCTCCCTCCTTCGTCCATCCTGCCTTTCTCTCTCTTCCCCTCCTATCGCCTCTTTCTGCTTCTCCAAGCAAAACGGAGGCTGCCACACCACACCAGCAGCGGTCTGTGGATCCACATGTGAGTGCCACCCTGCCAGCGCTGCGTCTTTGCATGTGTGTGTGCGCGCGCGTGCATGAAGAAATCCATACCAGTGTAGCATGTCAGGGACCATGTATGAGCTGAGGGAGCACTGCAGCAAGAGTTTGTGAACTCCTGAGTCCGGGCTTCAGAGCTGAGATCAAATATTTATGTGGAAGTAACTTTTTTTATATAACCATCTGTTGAAGCAAAAGCTGCTGTTTTTTTATGGTGTTTACACTTTGCTTTCATCCTAAGGTGAAAGTCTGTGGTATGGAAGAATATCAGGACCACTGAAAACATTTTTGTTGGTAACATTTTTTAAGTCTGCCAAAAATACCAGAGAGGAGAGTATTCTGAGATCAAAGTAAAAAATTCAGAGGAATAAAGTCAGACTTCTAAAAATATTTTAAAAATAGAATTCTGAGGAAAAAAAGGTAAAAATTCTATGATTTAGATCAAAATTCTGAGGAAAAAAAGTAAGAATTCTGAGATTCAAGTCAAAACTCTGTCTTTTTTTTTCGCAGAATTATTACTTTAATAAATCCAACAATTTAAGAATTTTGACTTTTCTTATAATTCTGAGAGAAAGTCAAAATTTTAAGGGCTGAATTCAAAGGTTTAAGTCAGAATCCTGAGATTAAAGTCAGAATTATTAAATTAAAGTCTGAATTCTGACTTTGTCCTCATAAATCAACAAAGTCACAATTCTGACTTAAAGTCAGGCTTCTGGGATACAGTCAAAATCATTACTTTTTTTTCTTAGAATACTCCATAGTCTAAATTCTAAATTCGAAGTCAGTATTCCCAAATGTCAGAATTCTGACATTAAATTCAGAATTCTGAGATAAGGTCACAATTCTGACTTTTGCCTCAAAATTCTAAAAAGTCTTTTTTCAGAATCGTCTTTTCTAAGAATTGGTAAAAGTCAAAATTCTGTGACTAAAGTCAAAACTCTGACATTTTGTCTCTCAGAATTCTGATTGTAATCCTGGAATTCTGACTTTTTTCTAAAAGAAAAATTCAATCTCTAGTGTTTTTTTCAGAGGCGCTGATCTTCCTGCGTACTGGGGGATCTAGAAGGTGTGAAGGACGTTAAATTTAAAGCGTGCTGTTATCTTCCCGTCAGTTGTCTTTCTTTTTTCCGCTCTGTGTGTGATCTCTAATCAATGAGGCAGTAGTTACCCTCAGATCATGTGCTGAATGTGAACTAGTCTGCTCCTTATGATCTTATGATTGGGCTTTAACCTTTCCAGACACACACATACAGTATAAACATGCACACACTCTCAGGTAGACAAAGTGCTTAAATTTAACAGCAGCTCGTGAAGCAGCAGGGCAAAGGTCTGTGTGTATTGATAGAAATGTGTCGGGCCCCTGGAGGTTTGGTAAATGATGGACACACTCCTCCGTTCCATCTAATTGAACAATCATCAATATGAGGCTGACTCCAAGGTGCACACACACACATGCAGCAGATGACATAAACAACTATTGTGTGTTTATGTGTGTGTGCATGTGGGTTAGTGTAAACTTGGATCAATGCCTTGAGGCAGTGTCCCTTTTATCAGACTTTGAAAAATCTGTCCCAGGGAACCTGCATCACTCTCCCAAACACGGTCATCATTATGCCCAATTTGTCCCCAGGTCACACACCTCAAGGGGGTCACAAGACACTGAGATGGAGGGGTCATGAGATACCCTCCAAATAACAGAACATTTGAAATCGTTTCAGATGATTCATCTTTTTCATTATTAAAAAACTTATGCCATGTTGGGAAATGCCTTGAGGTGTGCTCTGTCGAATTTGCTTATGCTCTAGGTAATGGTCACGGGCTGAAAGGTCCCCTGACGCTGATACAACATCTGTGCTGTGCTACTGTCACTTGGGATGGGAATTGATAAGTTTTGATACTTGGGTCGCACAATAAGACGATCTTAGACCGCAAAGAACAAGAACGATTTGGCGATATACCAAATCAGAAAGCTAGTAGGATCATCTGTGGGGCTCATTCTATCTGCCACATTTCCATGCTCGCCCTATTTTGGAGTGGGAGTCCCACTGAAAATGAAAGTCCGTAAAAAGATCTGTACGTGGGTTTTGTGGAACTGCTATGTTTTTTTTTCTCCACACCAACATGATGTCAAAACATTTATTTGCACAATCTGCTCAAAAATGTTTGGATGTGTGACGGCAGCACATGAAACAATAGGAAACATCCAGAGAGCGACAGAAACACTGTCATCAGTGGAGGCAGAGGTAATCCTGTCGTTATATTAGTTACAGCAGACATTAGTCTGTCCAAAACAGGACATCCTCAATAAAATAAAAACAGGTGCGATACAAAAAATAAAAATAACCCCAGTACAGTTAAAGCCTAAATATTTAGATTGCAGCCGTCTGTTGAAGCAGGATGTATATATGTTTATTTAGCCTGTGAAAACCTTTCCCTACACACAATCATATAAGCCCCGGGTTTCATGCAGCCAGCCTCAAGCAGACAGTCAATGGATGAACAGCAGTTTTTGGCACTACTGCACAGACTTCATCATTCAGCCCCACTGGGTTGACTGCTTTAACATTTTTGTGGATCAGTAGACACATTTTGGATATCTAATTATATGTGAAAAAAAGTGTTTCCCATTTAAGTTAGCAGTCTGACAGTACAATGACTTTTAACAGGGAGAATGGCTATGCCTCTTTACCACAGATTGCCCTGGTAGCCTGCTTTCAGCACTATGTAACAGGCTGAAGTTCCCTCATTAGAAGTCTTTACAGCTTCAGTTCATATCCCAGCTGTTAGCTGTTTGATACAATGGCCAAGGCCTAGTAAAAGGTGCATCTTACATGACATGAGACCTTTAAGCTAATGATTTCAAAACAGATGACTGTCCAGGACTGTTTTTTCTAGTTTAGTTTTACATTTAAAACATAACTGATCACGATATGTGTTTAATGTATTTATGTATTTTATGGGAATGCTGTTGGCTTGAAGTTACCAGCTAACATATTCACAAATTTAACTGTAACGCCATAATGTCCTGTCATCACTCTCACTGATCTGATGTTATTGTTCGTTAGTGATGGTTATTTTATTGGTTATGACCCCTGCATTGTCTCCCTGCAAATCCAGTACTCTAATGAGTTGCCCATATACCCAGGGTGTCCTTCAGAACACACATCATGCAGAGTCAAATATATATACAACTACTTTCATGACAAAGCTCAAGGGGAATGCAGATGCAAAGTTAGTAGTGAGTTTTTTTCTCAGGCCTTACTCTGTTGGACCTCACAGGTATAACACAGACAGGCAGCCTCAGTCTCAAGTCTTGACAGTCACACTACACAGATGGATTTGAGAGTATCTACATAGTTTCCAAGATGGAAGACTCTGTGGACTCCTTTAGTTATTAAAATGGAATAAAACTGATTATAACTCTGTGTGGTCTGGTAGACTGGTTTGTGACCAGGGGGGTTGGAGACCACTGATGATCTATTTTATTAAACAGAAGTGTGGATGGGGAAACATTGATACCAAAACATTGGGGCAGTTTACTTGAAATTTTTAGTAATGATAAACAGGAATAGAGACAATATTTGATGCCTATTTTAGTAACCAATAAGCAACCAAAAGTATTGTTTAATTTTGACTTAAAATTTTGGTATCTTGGCCTCCCTTTTATTTGTTTTTTTTTTTTTTTGTATAAACAGAATATGCCTGTTGAATAAAGTATACTACAGCTGTTCTAACAACAGCAATGTTACACTTACCAGTTTGCATGTACTCTTTGTCTTGTCCAACATTTGCATGAAGCACAGGTCAAGACACAAGAGGTGCCGCTGGTTGACATAAAGGATTTTCCATTAGGCTCATTCCAAAAAAACCTCAACCAGAGGTGCCATGGCCACAGACTCAGATTTGAAAAGTTTTAGGTGAAAAATATTAAGGGTTTATGAACTACGGGCTTTTAAAAAGGGGGTGTTGTTGTTGTTGGGTGTTTTTGATAATCACAAATTGCACATGCTCCTGTGTAGCCAATTTTGGATGTCCATCTATCTGAAACAAGCAAAGATTTCTGGCTTAAATTTGCTTTCCTGGAAATTTGGGCCCAGGCATCAGTAAAGGCCTATCGTATTGGAGTTATTGGTCTCCAAAGTGGTGTTTTTATGCACAAAATGGAAAAAATAGTTTTCAGGGGGCCAGCGTAAGCCTACAATCATTTACAACAGGCTATTTGATGCTGGATTCCTTCAATCTGAGGACAAGACCAGACTCTGCAAAAGTCTTAATTTAGAAGTTAGAGGACCCTAAGTATGGTTCCATCATAAAAAATACATTTTTTGACCAATTTCTGCAGGCAGATTCACCATTCACCCATTGTTTTCTGTAGCAAATTATTCAGTGGAGTGAGTCATCCTACTCCTCTTCCTATCTTTGATGGAGCAGTGTCATCAAACTGCGTCCACAGAGCATCATGAAAACAATTTAGAATAGCAGAGGTATTTTCTGTTATGTTATCACATCCTAAACCTTTGTTTCTCTTGGTGTATTACATCCTCTAGGCTGACGATAAAGGAGTGAAACATCCTTTACATCCTTTAACATTACTTTTCTATAAATACCATAGTTGTCACCATCCAGTGTGCTTAGTAATGAAATACATGCAAGTAAAATAAAGAACACAAACTCCCAACGGTTTCATTACATGCACACTGATGTGTGGTCAGTTTAAGGACACAGGCCAGGTGGTAATAAAGGTTAAGATGTTGGCTGATTAGTCTGATCTGATGTTTCCTGGCTCGGTGATTAGCTGCCAGATGGTTACAGAAAGTGGGGTGGCCTCTGATTGTGGGACGTACGACTTGTGATAAGGGATCCATATCATCCATATCTGCTTCAGTGGTGCATTCACTGTTGCTGCTGCTGTATTAATCGGCCAGATACACATCAGCTATTCATATTTTGTGCTAGGGGGAAAAAGGTGAAGCAGGCGCTGTACTTTTCATACTCTTGTTATTCATCTTCATTTGCATTCATCAATCAATTCATCATCACAGTTTGCCCCCCCCCCCCCCCCCCCCCCCCTTCCCTTGCTGTCTTTATGGCAGCCTCAGTGTTTTGCCCGCAGTATGGAGATATTAGAATGGTCACATTAGGGTTTATGAGGCATGTGATGGTATGCGTCATCACTGTATTTCCTCCATGGTGTGTGTTAGTATGCTCCTGTAACACACAATATCTGAACATATTTGCATTGTTGCTAGAGAGCCCCAGTCAGTTTTCCTGTTGTGCAGAATAAAGGCTGGACATGTGATTGAGGCACATTGCTCTGCTCATATCTGTTTGTTTTTGTTGTGTTACTTACTGTCTGTGAGAGTATGTGTGTGTGTTTGTGTGCGTTTGTGTGGTAGAGAGAGGGTGAGCGGGAGAGACAGTTTGATTTTTTTGTTGTTTGGTCTAATCTGATGTGGCTGGGCTCTGCTATCTCTATTTACGCATCTGTTTAGCTCTGAGCTAACAGACAAACAATAAGGTTCTCTTGCTAACACACACACACAGATACACAAATACACTTATACTGTGTACACAAATGTGCAGAAACACACAGCTGCTCACAGAATTTGGTACTTCTGACACTTCTATACCCACATTTTTCCTGAAGTTGATCTTTTTATCTAAGTTCTCCTTTTTACCAAAAGCATATCGCACACACTTCAATCCAATACTGACAATCAATGCCACAGTATTGTTTATGTAAGTTAAATGCTGTGTCCCATGTGACAGTTTAAGAAGGAAACTGTACTTAAAGTGACGGTATGTAGTAATTTGTGGATGTGATGCAAACATAGTGCTCTTATGCCTTCCCCTCTGACATGTGCTTGTTGGCAAACAGGGTAGAGACGCCATTTTGAGAAGCCATAGCACCAAATCAACTGATTAGGTAAAGGAATATTACTTGATTTTGCACTAATTTGACTAATTTATTACATGCTAAAAAGGTTGGGTATTAATGTTCCAAAGTCATAAATCTTCATGAGTACAGTGACAGCATTTTTGCTTAAAACTGACTTTTTGTTGGTTTGATGTTGTTTGTTTGGTTGCTTGTTTGCAAACCTGAAGGTAGATATGAGAAAATGAGACAATTATACAGTGTGAGGGTTATTTAACCCCCAAGGCTCTGCAACACCTTGTGTTTCTCTTACCTTGAAAGATGGGGTCATAACTTTAATTTGGCACCCTGCAACCTGCACTGACCGTGGAAAAAGTTACACCTGCTCGGTTAGTTTAATGCTTCAGCTGCAGACAGGCTACTAGGGTCTGCATTGGCCATAATCAACCAGTCAACATTGCAGATGTTTGATGACTCTTTTTGCTTGTAGTGGCAATATGGCAGTTGAGGACACAGTTAATCCAGGATCATCATCCGACACAGAGCAACCCTTATCATTACCCCGCCTTTGGCCTAAGTTTAGGAGATTCACTGACTGATCTGAGGATGAATGAGTTCTTTAACCTGCTGAGTTATCCCTGTATGTGAGGACCTTGTAACATTGTCCTGATGGGAGCTCATTTTGAGAGTATAAAACATATGAGAAGTTAGCTGTTATTTCCTTTGCCTGTCCAACTACTGTCTCATTAACCAGGCTAGTCAGTGCCTCACTGACTAGCCTGGTTAATTCTGAATTTAGTTTCCCTGATAGATGCTTAAACCAAGCTGCAGTTACATATGTTGAGATGCTCTCTGGCAGACTGGACCTACTTGGGGATGGGAGCCTTAATTGATCCTTGCAGCTCCAGGTAATGCCTTCCTTTTGCAGCCTTCCCAAATTTTTATTGAAATAATGTATGTAGAACCTCAGCCCTTCAAACTGAATCATTTTAAAGACGTAATCCTTTTCAGGACAAAGTGGGCTGTCAGAATATTTATGCTGTAATGAAGTCAGATTTGGCCATAAACACAAAACAAAGTGAAAATGGCATTTAAATCTCACAGAACTTTAGACAAATCACAGTCTGAATAAAAATGAGCAAGCCTTTTCACCCCTAAATGTGATTGACACATGCTTTGGCTATTAGAAGAATAGCATTAACATTACCATTAGCAAGTATGAAAAGCGGTCACAGCATAAACTATTTACATATTTACACTTGTGCACATGTTTTAATCCATTTTCTCATTTGTCACACTCTTAGAGGCACTTTTTTGTCCCAGATATCACAAAGGTCCACATCCCATTACTCATACTTCTTTTTTTAATTCTTTTAGGAACTTTCAGGCAACCATATTGTCTCTTGTTGACCTATGGCTGTGAATGTACAGCACTTTGGCTACCCCTGTGGTTCTTTTAAATGTGCTATAGAAATAAAGTTGATTGATTGATTGATTGATGGCTGCTCCTGGCTGGACACTACTTTCAAGAAAACAAGAGAAGACATTAGGCACATTTAATTGGTCAGTAGAAAGACAAGGAGTTGTCTTTTTCTCTATGGGTCAAAATCGGGGTCATATAACATCACACAGAATTACCAATTACAATTTTATCATTGTGATCCACAAAAAAAAAATTTCCAGGTAAAACACTGCACTTCATGGCTGGATTAAAATAATTCTGGAAAGGATATATCTTACCTAAATTCCCCTGTAGATTGACTAAAGAGTGAGCTTCCAAACACAGTTGTCCTCATCAAGATCCATTGTAAGGTTCCAAAAATAGAAGTAAACAAAGCGAGTGTTACCGGTTGGGGGCGCCGGCAATCCCACAGAGTTGGAAGGGTTCAAGTGACAGGAGCTCCAACAGAGCGTCTCCGAAAGACTCAGAGAGACAACAAGTGAACTGAGGCAGAAGAAACAGGAATCAGATATGTAAGTTTTAGTTCACTCATGTCCCATGTTGTGAATGTTAAAACCAAAAAATGCAAATGCAACATTAAAAACTGTTTTTTACTGTATACAGTATCTTTTTTATATTGTATTTTTTTATATTTTTATATGAAACCACTGTCATACATTGAACAAATATTTATCATCCTTAAACCTCAATAACCCCTCTATCCCTGGATTTCCTGTTGTGCTTGAGTTAAATCCCAGGGAAACACAAAAAGACAGGTAGAAAGAGTAGTGAGAGGTTGTGAGGAGGCTTCAGATGTCTCAGAGGAGTGTTGTCAGAGTGGCTGTATACTCTACCTGAAATTGAATTTGGCATGCTCCCACAGGCCAAATGATGGTTCAGAGTCGCACATTCAGCTTTGATTGCTGCAGCAAGCGAGGGATGGTCCCATGTACGTGTTGAAATATATATCCTTCACTGTGTTCAACAGTAGGAGTCATTTTTATTTCAAATGCCTTGCTCTGTTGTTTCCTTTCACTGCCACTTACAAGTTCGTCCGTCTGGCTTGGATGTGGTTTAACACAGAGCCCTCGAGCTTCGGGGACTAAACTGAAATTTGACACAAAGCTTCATTAAATAGATGTTTGTGAACTCACAGGATATTATTTCTTTTGGAAAATAAAACCATGCTCAGGCTATTTGGATGACTCTCTGATCCTAAATTGACTCTTTGGTATTAGCAGCAGAGACATGAGGATTTGACGTGAAGCCAGTCAATATGGAGACGGGGAGCATAGAAGGACTTCAGTGCAGAGTAGTGAGGGGGCCATAGGGTGCTGCCAAGGTTTTAAAAGAGCCAAGAGATTCCTTTTCAACTTTCTCGAAATTCCTTCACTTTGCACTCAACATTATATGTGTGCATTTACTTTGCATTCAGCCGCTGAGTCTATCTCTCTCTCCCTTTTTACTCTAGCTTGCACACACTGGGCAGAAAGTGAAGGGAAGCGGCAATTGAATTTCCTTTCAGCGGTGGTATGTGGAATGGGAAAAAGTTCAGGGCCACAGTACTAGCCTCTATCTCACACAGACGCCGAACGCAGCCTTAATCCATTCCTCTGCCCTTCCCCTTCTTTCACACATATTTGTCTCTAAATCCCCTCCACTCTCAACTCCTGGAATAAATTATTTCATTCCTTTTTGGTCCACAGAATTTTTTTATTTATTTTATTCGTCTTCATGGTGAACCACTGTCCCTGCGGAGAGCCCTGATGAATGAGTTGGGCTCACACCCTCTGATCATCTCTGCTCTGAACGCCTTTAGATACACACTGGCTTCTGGCTGCCTCCAATGCACATAAGGACTCTCTCTCTGCTCCCCTCATACTCCTCTCCCTCTCTCTCTCCTTCTCTCTCTCACTCAGACTGACAAATACACAAAGGAATAAAACAAGCTATGGAACAGATCGGGATTCTTTATCTTCTTCTTTGCATGCACAAACTCTGCAGACACACAAACACGTTTTCATTCCCCTCTGAGGAGTCAAACCGGCGCTGTTGTTCCTTGTTCAGATTAATGATGACATTTAAGAACACTGAACAATTTCAAATAACATCTATAATTCATCTGGGAACATACGTTCAACAATGTGAGGAATCCAGTCCATATTGCTGTGCTCATGAATATGGAGAAAAGCTGCAAATGAATTATTCTTTTTTATAATTGGAGTTTCAGGACTGGATAACCAGAGTAAGAAGCATGAGTGTGTGAGTGTGTGTGTGTATGATATGTTAGCATGGGCTTACATGTGGAGAACAGCATGTGTGTGCATTTCTACACCCCTTGGAAGATTTAATGAAAGCGACTGCACTCTCTGTGGTCAAGTTGTCATGTTGTGTTGAGGAATGTGTGCAATTAGCTGGCTAAACCATTCAGGTCAGATTAGTAATTAGCCGGCACCAGATTTAGAGTAGTTTAAACTAATTCTTTCTATTCTTTAAAAAATCATTTTAACCCTGCAGTCTGGGTCAAATGCTCTGCAGCAAAGCCTTGCACTTCTAATAACTGTAGCCCCAGATGGTGACTACTGCTGGCTGCCCAAAAAAGCCCATATTCTGTTTTTTTGTTTGTTTGTTTTATTTGCCCCTTGGTGTGTTGAACATGTATCCTTCATGTGATGGAGCACCTTTGAGAACAAGATCAAAAGTCAGCAGCATTAAGACCCCTCTCCCTCTATGCAGTGCCAGTAGGTGCCTTAAGTGGGACA
Source organism: Cetoscarus ocellatus (assembly GCA_037902135.1). Classification (NCBI taxonomy): domain Eukaryota; kingdom Metazoa; phylum Chordata; class Actinopteri; order Labriformes; family Labridae; genus Cetoscarus; species Cetoscarus ocellatus. The sequence continues at coordinate 145,604 of JBAMNC010000666.1, read as the reverse complement.
CACACTACACAATATTTGGCCCGAATTTTGGTTCGAATCCCCACTTCCGACCTGCAAAGGCCTGATTATCTGATGGTCCTAAAGATTATCTTGCTGGTGTGGTGTGACATGTAAAGAGAAGAGGACAGGGGACACCCTGAATTTAAAATTGTTAATATCAAACGTGTTCAACACACAGCCAAAAATCCTGATGTGTGTGGAATGGACCAAGAACAGCAAAGCACGTCCTCTGTGTTTTTTCACATGGAACAGAGTCAATCAGGGAGCTAGCTGGCAGGAGTAGGATACAAATTTTGCCATGGCAATGAGAATAAACCTCAGGTAGAGAACCAATTATCTTAAGAATACAAGACTTGCTTATTTCTACTGTAAGATGTGATCATATCTCGGCAAAGCAAGATAGAAAAATGTAAATTATTGAGCCATATTGCCTCTTTTAGCAGATATGTATGTGCACATTTGCAGAATTTGACACAGGTTAGTTACACTTCCTGTTTGTGCAGTTCAAAGTAAAAGCTTTGGCATTTCTGTGTCCTTTAAAGCAAATAGTAATTGATATTTAGAGCAAGGAAAATAAAGATATATTTAATGGCTTTTATTAGGGTAAAATCAACACTTACGCAACACATATTACACATGCTCCACATCTGAGAGCTATGCAAGCCAGTGCTGACATGCCCTGCAGCTGTCACACAGCCAGTGTGTTGTGTCTGTTTTTCACTTGTCACTCTTCGAGCTAATGTTTCAGGATCAGAGGATATCAGTTATTTTTTTGTGTATGAGATTCAGTACTTTATCTTGTCTGTTTTGCTGCAGCAGTAAAACAAATTTCCCTTCAAGGATAATAAAGCTTCCCTTGACCTTGACCTTGGCTTTTATGCGTATCTTTGCAGCCTGCAAACATTTATACATTTACAGACCAGATTCACAGTTTTATGAACTCAAAGGAAACACCAGAGGAGCCGAATGACAGTTAAGAAGTTAAGAAGACAGAAGCTTATTTCAATGATGAACTTACAGCGTAGATGAGAACACAAATGACACAGAGTTGGTGCCGCCATCTTCAGCACTGTATAGCCCTAGCTTCCACGTCGACTATTTCTGTGCAGGCGCAGAAGCTAATCTCTGGCCAATGGCTTTTTAACCTCTGAAATCCTGAACTGTCTCTCTGACATTATCAGTTAAATACAGTTTAGATTAGTATAAAGCCAGACTTTGTATTATTTGCTTAAAAACTTCCCAAATCATGTTTCCACTCTTTTTAGCAAAACCTGAACACTATCTAGATATTGATGTCCCCTAAGACCCCATCGTCCTCACCGGTATGCACATTTTATTCTCCAGTGGGACACAGCCCAACAGCAAGAGATTGGGATTCGATAAGGATAAGTGAGTGCTCTGTTTCATCCCAATCACTGGGGGATTCACTTGGAACTTCTAACACACCAAAAAAGCACACACACTCACACAGAAACCACATCCCCCCTGGCAGGCGGTCCTCCAGTGGTATCAATTAAGAAGCAGGCCCAATCAATGTCTTAGCACAAGCCTGATACTCAACTACAAGGAGATTAACACTAAGCTTACATCTTAACACAAAGGAGGCAGCCACACAAGGATACATACAAAATACCCCCCCTTACTCACAACGCATTAAACACACATAACACAAAACAGCACCTAAGATCTTAGCTCAACAACCAGCCCTCTTTTGGCTCCTGTGCCGGCTGCATCTGGCGGCTTTTGTGCCTTAAGACACTCTAGGAATAAGACACACAATAATGGAATGTGTACTTTCTCTTTCTCTCACTCTTATTTTCTCTTCTTTTGTCTCTCCCTTTGCACGGCTAAAGTCTGACCTAAATACTTCAGGTTTTTGATGATTGGACCAAAACAGAGATCAGAGGCATCCGGGGGGCTTGTCGTGATAGTGGAGTGAAAGAGAAGAGAAGCTTAGGATCCGGACACACTCGCACAAAGTTTCTGGTACTTTCAGAAATGTACAACATGGAGCTCATAAAGCAGCCAAACCTTATCCTCACAACTGCTGAATTCATCATCTTAAATCTCGCTCAGGGCTTTACCTTTCACCCTGCTGTGAGATGAAAAAGCTGCAGCATTTCAGCTCCATGCCCTTCTACCAAGCCAGCCATAATCCAGACCCTGGCAGAGAGGAGGAGGGGGCAGGGTCCCATCATTCACACACTTGGAGGGGGACATGAGAAAAACTTTGACATTGGCTTGTGACAGCACCTTGAGATTGAGGAGCTGGTAATGCAGCGATGGCAGCCGGCCCACCGGTTAATGATCTTCTTCCTTTTTCTAGCATAATACAGATCCATACGGCTCACAACTATTACAGCACTGACATAAAGCCACCTACACACACAGCCTTCCCCCCAAACACTCACAGCCACATGAACAGTCAAGGCAGGAAACATAGAGGTCAAAGAATGCCTCACCAGTTTTCTAAGTGCACCCATTCATTTTTCATTTAATGATGTGAGGGGATGTGATAGGTGTAAGCACCGTGATGAAGTCCCCTCCAATCCCATCACCACTCGCTCCTTCCTTCCTGTAGGACAAGAGAATAAGGACAGGCAAGCTCTGACCAGGCGCAGAGTTTTCAGAATGTTTCAATCAGGTTAAAGTACAGCTCTGCTTCCTCAGCTGAATACTAGTCGTAGAAAGATGAATTATGTAGTTCATTACAAAAGTAATACATTTAGTCGCTGCACTCTAGAAGTGAGATTATTATTGTGCACATCAATCATGTTTTTGTAGCGTCCAAGTTTTACAAAATGAGGAAATTTGAAATTCTGCCTTCAAGGAAAATTGAATAAATTGTTAAATTAAGAGTTGTTTAAAAATTAAATGGAATCATGCAAGAAAGTTTTAAATCTGCAGCACTATCTGCTGAGGACTTGCTGGATTAAGAATGAAAATGTGTTGTCCTTAAAGTAAACAAACAAAACAAAAACAATCAACATAACAGGATCAGTGGGAGTCATGAGCTTGTTTCTGTGAAAAGCTACATAAAGGCAAGAGTGGTGTTCCCGTTCAACCAGTGACTGTGTAATCTTGTGACTTTCAGCTGAGTTTTCATTTGTAGTGGTTCAATTTTTCATCAAACGTATTTCTGATGAAGGTATGTTTGCGTTATGATGAAAAGCAAAACAAAGAAACATTTGCAAGGACTCTGCTGTAATGGTAACACCTGGGAATGTAGTGGACTTAAAGTCATTCAACAATATCAGGACTGAGACTATGACACTGCAATTTTATGCCCAGTGTGGAAAAAAAGGCCTCTGAAAATGGACTTTCTGATTCACACTAGGGTCAAATTCCACAATCCTTTTATGAGTTCACAGCATGAACCAGGAAGTCCTTTGTTTATGTTCGTCTTACTCTCTATGCAAAGTTTTTCATTGAAAACGAAATGCTGGTTTTTCTATTTACCTTTGTGGTATATGCTGTCTTCAATTCAAACAACAGTTAACAGTAAAGGTGAGTCAGGCGTAGGTCATAGGATGCATATTACTCATTCTGCATGAGATCTAAGAAATAATGCGCATGCTAGGTATAGCCATTAAATAATGAGACTGTGATTAAGAGGATAAAACAGTGTGGTTCAAAATCACACCCTGTTATATATAGGTATTCATGCACAACTGCTGTAAGTTTCCAATAACAGAAATGGGCCCTATTGATGAAGTGATTGCAAGCAAATTTTGCATGAAAATTTGAACATAACAAAAGTGTGTGCCAAAGTTGTCCCAAAACTTCTGACTCCTGATCAAAAGGAAAAATGCAAGCAAATTTGTGGAGACATTTTGGAACCAACTGAAGGAAACCAAATGTTTTTTAGGAGTGATTGCAAATTGTCTTGGGACAACTTTGACGTCAGATTTTTATGCAAAATTTGCTGACCTGTTTACTGTTAGAGACCATTTTTGCTCTCATTCTTATACTGATCCATTGATCATTCTCAATAATTTGTTGATTTTTTAAAATTTTCTCATTTTTTTGATGTGCATGGTCACTCAGGACATTCATCGTCCTGGACATCCTCTCTGTCCTCACAAAATCTTCTGTGCCATTCATACACTTGCGCACATGCCATGCAGTGTTTCCCAAACACCTCAAAGTACCAAAAGATTCAGCTTCTGTTTTGTTCAGTTTAACAAAAAAATTCAAGTTAATGCGTTTCTCAACCTCTAAGCGAATAATTTTTGGACCACTTAGCAAAAACATCTGCTCTTTAATCAATATCTAGTGTATAAGTGTAATAATTCTAATAAGCGCAGTCTCATTTTTTTTATAGTCATACATTGTATGCTAGCAAGTAAGGACAGAGTAATGTGTAATGAGTTTGTAATTTGTAATTGGATATGCGAACATTCCCTGCCAAGGAGTGAAAAGACATATATGAAGAAGCTTTCTTTGATAGCCCTCCTTCTGCTAACTTGCGATAGATTTTCCTGACTTTTACCAGCAGCACTTCACTTCATTTTAACCCAGTATCTCCTGGAATTTTTACCCGTGGGCTGGCAGGAGCTCAATTTTTCAGGTATCTTGTGCATACATTAAAACAGCACTGGCTCGAATTAATTGCTTTCCTTTCCTTGAAGGCCATCCTTAACTAATTTACATATGGTGATATGATTACAATGCTACTGTATCAAGATAATAAGAACACTCATTAATGGCAGGTCTCCTTGATCAGATGTTATTAACCAGATAATTTATTCAGATACAGATCTCCTGTTAACACAAGGTGTAAATGGGGTCTTTGATGCATTTTCCCATCTTTATCCCCTCATTCCCTGAAGTTATATCTCTGATTGAAGGAGAAAATACACAGAAATACTTACCCCATCCGCAACTTTGAATTAAAAGAAACATCTTAGACTACAGGAAACATCTTTCTTATTTAATCAATCAAGAAACCAATTTGTTGATCAGCTCCATAATTTGCCAGATTAGTCAACCGAGGGCACAGCAATGCGTCACCATGGTTACCGTTAACCTACATCCAAACACACAAGTAAATAATCAATCAGGGTGATCAATAAGTTGTTCAACTGCTGGAAACACATTCAAGTCAACAACCAATCATCCTTTACATCATCCTTTAAAGTGCTGTGATACATGTGCTATGTGCACAGCGTCCGAGAAGAGAGATGAGCAAAGCAAACCTCAGCTCTCTGAAGTGGCTTCACTTCTCTAAACACTGATCTGATAAGATAGGATTCAACCCCACCAGGAATTTGTTTTCAGAGACTATGATAGTGGAGACGCTCGGAGGAGAGACCCACTTTGCCCCCCCCCCGTCTGTCTGGAGACACTCTGAGAAAAAAAGTGAATTCCACCTGAGAGAAAGAAAAAACACGGCTGGTTATTGGTTTTGGCCCCTTCGGACTGACCTCGAAAACTAAACATCTGCTTCTCTTATTTGATGGCGAGGTAACAATATGCGCTTGGCACTGCTCACCTATCATCCACACAAAATGAGAGTGGTCCTGTGACTCAAGGACGGGCACGGGTGAGAAATTATGACTGCTTCGATCCCACCACTCATTGACTAAACACGGATTCAATTAAACCTGGCTGAAGGTCATGAGGTAATACAATACGAGGAAGTCTGGCACGGTGCTTAATGGAAGTTCTCATGGCTCTGGTAATATTTAATCCAACAGTCCACTCTGGCCACCCCTGCGTGCCACCCATTCATATCCCACTGAGTGCTGTCATAACCCGAGTGTGGGGAGGGACACACACTCAGTTCACAGACAGGAGTTAACAAACCGTTTCACTTAATGTTGCCAGATATAGAAAGATGATAAAGCATGTTTTGTTGCTGAAAACAGCCCCGGCGACTGAGAAGAAAGAACAGATAAAGATCAGAGAGAGGGAGGGGGTGACACAGGTGAGGAGGTAGTAAAGTACAGTGGGCGGGGAGTGGATACTATGGGAGGGAGGGAGGGAAAGAAAGGAGATAAGGAGGGAACAGACGAAGGAATTTGTGAGGAACTGAAAACAGCAGAGGGCAGCTCAGGGGAAAGAGAAGAAGCGGGCGAGCAGACGGCAAGGGTTACACATGAGAAGTCTGAGGAGGGAATCAAAGAAAGCAAACAGGGCGCGGGGAAGAGAAGGGAGGGGACAGGTAGAGTTGGTCAGGTTTCAAGCTTACCTCACGGCTAATTACTACTTTCTCACTGTGGTGAGGGAAAAGCAAACAGAAAGTAAGTCAGAGAAAACTAAACGCAGAGGGCAGAAGAAGAAGGCAGGAGGGGAGAAGTCAGAAGTAACAGGAAAAGGAGACAAAATCAGCTCAGAATAATTGAGGAAGTGAAACAAATAACGTAGAAAGACAAGGCTGTGAGGGAAGAGGAGTAAGAAAACAGCAGATACTCATTGACAGAGAGGACTGGACTTAACTCCATGGATTACTGACATCAGCAAAACAAAGGAAAAGGAACAAAAAAAAGAGGTCACTGCAGTCCGACAGTAGAGTAGCCTGCCTGAGCCTGTCTACAATGCAGCCAAGAGAACTGCGATAGACAGACACAAGCACAGACAGAGTTCACTAAGACAAACCTCTGTGTTACACCACCATGTTGATGAAAGAGTACCGCATATGTATGCCACTGACTGTGGAAGAGGTAAGTGTGTTTGTCTCAGTGTTTAGATCATGAATGAAAAACATGGCAAGAAATGTTTGTCAGCTTCCTTTTTTTTACAAGACAATAAGAGAGCTGCAATTCTTCCACATTTGCAAACAAATCTTCTGAAGAAATGTTGCTTTTAATTAACCAGACCTGATGAGGATAAAATGGTAGGAATGACAACCATGGAATATCAGGCTATGTGCATACATGGACAGATATTTTTATAAATACTGCTTTTTCAGGGAGTCTTGGCCTTCTGTACAGATGCAAACATCGTGGAAATGTGCATCATAAAAGCTCCCATCAGGGTGAAGATTTCCAGGGACTTCACTGTGTACATGTGTAGACAGGGAAAACAGCGTTTTTTTGGTTTGGTTTTGGGCCAAAATTGTCTCAATGAGTGCCGGTTTCATCTCCAAGTGACATCACTGTGTGACGTTATCAGTTCTGTTGATGAGAGTTGTGCTGTGGTGAATGTTGCTAAACTGTTGCAGGTTCCAGTGTTGATAACTGTTATTTACATGCTAACACATACTCCCACAGTAGCTTGTCCACTGTATTGTTGCTTTGTGCAGGACTCTTGTATTACAATACTTTACAACAGTCTGGACGAGATCCTGTGTCACTGTTTTAAGAGTGAATGTGTGAACTGACAGTGTCTAACTTCCTGCGTCTGTTGTTGCCATAGTTACAACTTATGTTAAAACTGACAAGAGGAGAGCTCATGGCTGCTTCTTTTTTAGGTTTTTCATTAAAGTATCAGCACTAGCTGATCTGATGTGACTCAACAAAATAAGTAAACATTTACAGATAACACCAATTAACACAGTCGACTTGGTTACAGGTTAATCCACTGTACTGCTCAGACTTCAGGTTGGTAGAATCAATTTGAAGATGAAGTGTTCATAGCAGAGAAATAGTCAGATAATGTTCATGTCAGGGTCATGATGGCATGCTTTCAACAGCAGTTAACAGTACATTTATGTGTGTTTATTCATTTTTATGTGGAAAAAGATTTTTTTAGAACATTGCTTGTGATAACAGGATTATTTTGAGAACTGAAAAGGAAAAACTGAGAAGGAAAACCTCAGTATTAAAAATTAAACACCGAAGTGCAGACATGGTGTCAGTTGTTCTAGAAATCTCTGTTTTCCTAGTAATACAAAATATGTACACAATTTTGTAAGATACACGTTGTTTCATCTTTTCACCACTTATTGGAAAAATACTGATAAATACTTGTTTGAAAAAGAGAATTAATAAGTTGCTTAATTTTAATCAAAATGCTCCATTATACGTAAAAGTCCTCTGATCAAGGTATGTCAGTATTCCAATCAATTTATTCTGACTTTTCCAAAGCAGTGTCTCCCATTTAAAATAATTATAAAACCCTAGGCCAAACCTGAAACTAAACTGGCAAAAAATGGCTTAACTGTGACTGGATTTATTGAACATTTTTATAAAGGCAAAGACCCAAAAGCAAATCCTGGTTTGTCTTTCCCACAACTCACTCGTCCCGTGACAGCTTTACAATTTATGAGGTTTTGTTTCCAATGTTTTGAGCTCTCAACTTGTAATCTTGAAAGTGTAAACGTGCTGATAAGAGAAGTGCTAAAAGTGCACACAGACCCCCCTGTGGTGGCTCTGCAGAAGCTCTGGCGAGCTGGGTAAGCGGGGAATTTTCTGCACCAGTGAGCTCGAGCTCATCTGATGGTGCCAATGCACAACACCTGGCGGCAGTGGCATCACAACACATGCGTCCTTGCAAGTGTGTCAAAATTATCCCTCCATCTGTTTTTTTCTTGCTTGTATTAAGCTCTCCTAGAAAAACTAGTCAGACTGGTTATGGCTTTACAGGACCTAAGCTCAAACAAAGGCATCTGGCCTGCAGGCTAGTAAACAAAGCAGATCCAGCTGGAGAGAAAAGGTGGGCGGATGAGGGAGATATGCACCAAAGTGCCCTTCAGAAGGAATGCCCCCCCCCCCCAACCTTAGATTGTACCTGTTACCACAACAATGACAGTGACAAATAGCAGTCCAAAATAGGATTTACAGTATCAGTACGCAGTGTGAAATATCCAGTAGTAGTTCTGTAACCCAATACAGCATGACAGTGTGAGGGAATGTCCATGGCTGTATTGTGATGTGGAAGAAACTTACAGGAGAAGACTACAATTGAGAAGGTGTGTAAATACATATACTACAAAAAAAAAAGCAGGTTAGACTATTTTATTTCTGGAGTGTCTCTACTTAAATTTAAACAGATTATTCTTGTTTTAAACATAATGACACTTTATTGTTCATTATCTTATAATGTTGGATTATTATTTTTTGGGATATCATTTAGAATGAATGACACTGATATAACTTTTGTATTACAAACATCATCTTGAATATTTGTGTTTAAGCATGGTGACACTTAAACATCAAATATTCTAGGCCCCCTTTTTTAGAACATTAATATATTATTCTTTAAATATATTTTTTTCTTTACTTTTATTAATCTAAATTATTTATTTGCGCATATTCTGTAACCTTTAACATCATGGTTCTGTCTTTTTTTTCTTTTTTTTTATTCCTCAATTCCTTTTGAAAACATGTAGGCATATGTATAGTCTGGAAAAATATTTTTACATTTCACAACCCTTTATTCTATGTATAGATAGCATGTAGTTCATTGTCATTTTTGTGACAAGATTTTTATTGACATTAAATATGTGACATGTATTTGATTCAGTTAGGATCAGGATTTATTTCTGTTGTCTAACTTTTAATTAATAGAGGGGTTGGGACAGCATGACAATGGACACAGAGTGGCTTCATTAATGGGGCGAGTGTAGGGGGAGCCTCTGTAGTCTGCAGCTCATATTTTAGATATATTAACTGCAAGTTGCAAAAAATAGTCTCAGAGCATCCAAACAGACACCTGACAGAACTTTAAATTTTAATGTTTATTTGGACCAGACAGTGTATATTAATGAATGTACAATATCTTGGGAGTTCATACAATACCAACATAAATATGCCGGATTTAGACAGTTGAGGAGCAGCAGTTTTTGGCAGGGCCACATGGGTTTCATTTTCAGCACTGGAGGTTACTGCTTATTGGGTACACATTGCTCCAACTGCCATTTCAGTTTAACCTGACACAGTCAGTTTATAACTATCTCCACTTTATAGATCAAATTACTGCAAAACTGTGCATCTCTCTGAGATGCCATTCCAAACTGTACTGTTGTGGATATCTGGATCAAAGTGCAGCATTACACCAGATCACAGTAGAAACTGGAAGGAGACACTGACCCAACTAGTAATGTATGACCATAGCTGCATTTCTGCCACTGCTTCAAGATGCAAAATTCAGGCCCCTGTCATGTTTCACTGCCATTGTGAACATTGTAGTGTCAGAATAGGTTGGTAAGTTAAGATCTGATCTGTCTTCAGAGGTAGTGATGTTAGTGAAAGGGAAGCATGCAGACCCAGCTGGGGAGAAGTGTGTGTTGTTTGCATGTGAAACACACACCGGGTCACACTCGCTTGTGCTCCTCTAAATCCATATTGCAATGTAAATTGATAAAAAAAAGTTGCAGTCTTTCATAATTAATGTGAATATCTTGAGGTGAAATGACAGCAGAGCTTTGTTACGGCACTTTTATGTAAGTGCACTATGAGCGCTGACGCTACACAACATTTGAAGCCAAATGAAAATTGCTGCAATGTTAGAAACTTAACCCTGAATTGTATCAAGTCCATCAAATTTTGTGTGTGAAAAGCCACCTCATATGCCGTCTGTTTCACCAACATCTGCTTCGATAATAAATCTGTGTGTCACTCATACCAAATAAATGAGGGCTAATTTTCTCTTGCGTCAGATCACTTATGGTGGTACCTGCACTTAAGATCATTTCACAGCCTTTATTTCTGGTACAACAGTTGGGCCATAAGAGTCAGTCACATTTATCTATGAAAAAATACATTACACATTTAAATCATATCCCATACACTACATTTTATAGTCTTTGAGTCTTCGCCACAGGCCCCAATTTTTTCTACGGAGTTCTTTTTCCTTGGAGGAAATAATTATAGGCTCTTCACAGAGGCTTCCATCACTGCTTATTCCATCTTTGCATCTATTATGTTGGAGAGCCTCGTAAGTTTCCCCCTCCAATAACTTCATCGTTTGATCACTTTGTGAGTGTTAATCAAAAGACATCTGAAGTCCCAGTCCTGTCACTCGTATACACTGCTCAGAAAAGTTGGACTGTAGTCATCTATTGAAGCACAGTCACTAATACTATATGATAGTAGTCATTAAACAATAGAAAATGTCCTTGTTGCTGTGGCTTATACTATATTCGTTTACATGGTGCAACACCTACAAGATGGTTTGGGCATACAACTCAAGCTTCACTGGCTTTACATTGACATGTGTCATTATTCAATTACATGACAAAGACCTTGCGCAGACCTCCACTTCTCCCTCACTGTTGGTAAGCTGAAATTCAACTCCAATCCAATCTCTTAGCTGTCCTGTTGTAGATGTCTGTCCCTGTGTACAATCTTCCCTCACAAAGTTCACCCTTTCTCCAAACATCTCTTTTTTGTGTTGGTGTGTCTCAATCTTTTGGCTGTAGCAGCTAACGCTGTCCCCTCAATTTACAGTGATATCCCAAAATCTGGGACTGGGTCCACAATCATCCAGAAAATGAGCAGAAATAAATAAGACATCAGCAGAGTTCAGGCAAAACGCTCTGTCTGTGTCTCTATGGGTAAAACACAAGGAAAAACTAGCCTTCCGTGTTCCCATCTTTGTGTAAGTGTTTTCGCTGTAAGTAGTTTACAGACTCCACAAAGCTGCACATGCAATCTTTTGTAACAAACTGCTCCAACAATCTGCACTGGCAGAACTAGATATGCAAACTTCAATATCCAAATGACCTCAAAATCAATGCTAGGAAACTGACCTGACACACTGCATGGCAAACTATGCAAGTGCTAGAAGAACAATGGAGATAACTTAATTTTCCGTTTTTCATTTTAAAATAACATAAGTATCACTGGCTTATGCTCACTTAACTTCCTTACAGCAGCAGCTTTAGCCTCCTGAGACCCAGAGTGCTGGACATCACATTTTAGGTTTCCTACATCATAGTAATACATTCTGCTAAACTTTGTCCTGTTGGCATCATTCATAAACAATGCTGGGACATCACAGCCAATAAAGCAAATAACACTGATCAGTGTAAATTTAAGATGATCACCATCTCTGCTAATTTACTCTGCACCTGGACTAAATGCAGACTCGACCAGTTTCAAAAACTCCTCTGATTGTATGATCAGAACTTGCTAATTTTTATTTATAAATACTTGTTGGTTGATATGACATAAAACCTTGGCTAATTTCATCAGTAGCAACAGCTGAACCAAGATTGAAGTCATTTGGACTTTATCAAGGGTAAAAACATCAAATTTGATCCTGTTATTACTGTATAGCTAACATACTGACTGGCAACAAACTTTTACTGAAATTTTAAGGGAATTTTTGTGGATACTTAAATGAGGCTGCCCACACAGGGAAGAGCTTTATCAGGCCCAGAGTAATGGAAGGGCCCATGAAGGGTTTGATTACCTTTATGTTTTCCTTAATACTAACCATCATTTATTATTGTTACAATAAGTGTAAACATTCTCTGCAATTGTTGCCCTTTTCAAAATGTTAACCCTGTCTGTTCAAAAGGTTTGAGCCTTCAATGCAATTTTTTACTTTAATGTTGTTAATTGATTTATTGAACTTGACCTTTAGGTCAGTTGTGTTGGTGTGGGAAGTCATGTTAAGACCTGAAACAAACTTTTTCGTCCAGCTTTAAAGCTGACTGGAGCAAGGCCCAGGAAGTTAATGAGCACTAAAGGTACTAATCCAACGTGCACAGTTTAATTTTGTTAAATGACAGGTAGGGTTTTAAGGAGACTTTCATTGGCCAAGCCATCTCTATGGGTGGGCCTGCTTGGTGGTACTTTTTGGTATATTTTTGTCCATACAATTGTCAGCAAACACACCCACATCAACTGTTCTGGTGCTAAGTCATGAAAATGTTGCACATCTAAAGATATTTTAAGAAATTCCAGAAAATTTTAGGCAATCAAGGTGGGGGTTCACAGAAATTTGAGGTATTTCAAAGGATTTCCTTTTTTTTTTAGAATTTTATTTGACTATTTTCTGGATATAAAAAATCCCAATTTTTGAAATATTTTAATTGTTGTCCTATAAACAAAGTCATAAATTTGTATACATTGTTATGCTGGAGTGGCTTTAGTGTTTTATGAAATAATATAAAACCATTGTCCTCATATTAGGACATCAGACCCGCAATGCATCGCAAACAAAGGATCAGGTCTCAGGGTTTTATGTTTTGGGCAAAGTGTTAGGTTTGCATCAAGATTATATTTTACATTCGGTATGGAACATTGAAAATGACAAAAACATTAATTATCCACAATACAGTAAACTGTTGGGGAGCATCAATATTTTTGAGCGTTAAGATGTTCTTGCCATGATTATCAATTGAATAGACACAAATATCTTAGTAAATAAGTCTATATGAATGATAACATGTTTGCATCAGTATCCTTTTGTAAATTAGCTACTAATTTTGTAACAGCAGGCCACCCTAGAAAAACTGCAACCCCCCTGCAATCAGTCTAAAAAAGGAACAAATGAAAATGAACTTGTTAGATTTCTGAGGGCATAAAACCTGAGATCTGTGAGCTGTTTTTAGGCACTGTTTCTCGCCACTGATCTGTGATGATTTTTATTTAGGACTGAGGTGAAAGATCACACTTTTGCAGCTGAATACTAAATCTAGTCCAGATATTCAGTTTGTATTAACAGATTTGTTTTTGTCAGCAGACAGATCTGGTGTTACATAACAAATCTGAGTCCATGCTTTTGACATTTTTATTAAGAGTAAAAACAACAGCAGCTTTGAGCTTTACTTCCTTTTAATCATAAATTCTTTCATTTTCCACTGCTGTCACATTGACACTATTTGCAGAGTCTCCACCCCACAAAGATCAGCTATATTTACACTTGTCTGGAATTTATTACCAGAAAATGCTTGTAAACTTATCCTGGCCTTTTTATTTAAAGACAGAAGGAGGAACAATCGCACCATATGAGTCTGAAATGAGTTTCTCAAAACATTGTTCATCACAGCTGCTCACAGTAGCATTATTGAATGGTGATTTAAAGAGGGATAAGTCTCTCAACTTCCTGCACAGATTAGTTGTTTGGAAAGAAGTAAAGATCCACAACCTGTTTGTGTGAGTGACTCAGAGCTCTGTAGTGTGCTAAGAACCCATCACTTTGATTAATTAAGCCCCATGAATACCCAATAAGTAAATATTGAATGTTGACATTCAGCAGTAATTGGAACAAGAAGGAGGAGTGTCACACTGATGTCAGCGAAGCACAGTCAAGGATGGCAAACTGAAGTCTTCCCTCCTCTTTTTCTCACCCTCCTCATCTTTCTCTCTTTCTGCTTTTTAATTAAAACAATGCTTCAGAGGCACACTAATGTAGGCCAAAAAACAGATTAGAGAATATGGTGTCAGAACCACCACTATTTTATCATCTCAGTGTTTCCTCCCATCCTTTGGAGATGAAACCAGCCACCCTAACACCAGAATTCTTTATCCAGTCTGTGGACTTTGTGTTATTTACCCATCAGTTTTTAACAATGCATACATTTCTATTTTGTGTTGGCTATCTTTATGAGTGTTGAGGGTGAGTTTTGACCTTTGACACGGTCATAGTGACTGTCACATATCCACTTTGCTTTGCACAAGTTAATGAATGTTGGCTGATTCTCTCACATGAAGAAAAAAAAGGTGTTTGAATTTCTTATTCTACGCTTTTCTCTAAAAACATTTGCCTGGATCATTTAAAGTACCAAAACAGCTTTTTTTTCACCCACTGACGTTCAATATTTTAGTGGACACAATTAAAGCATGATGCTGTTATAGTGCAAAAATAGTAGGTACATAGATGGTACTGGTCAGAACATCCGGAAAAAAAAACAGCCTCCATTCCCATTATGTAGTATTGGCTTGTCTCTCCTGGACTTTAATGGGTTTTTGTCTCCACCAAGGAGGTTATGTTTTTGCATTTGTCCGTTTATTTGTTTGCCTGTCTGTCTGACAGCAGGATAACTCAAAATCTTCAGGACATATTATGATTAAATTTTCAGGGAATATTGGTCATGGCAAAAGAAGTAATTAGATTTTGGTGCTGATCTTAAGATGTATGCATATTCAGTTTTTTTTTTATTTTTGTTAACATTGAGAGAAAGGGCAGTTTTCAACCTCTTTGATAAGTTCTAATTTTGATCAGATTTTCAGGGAGTGTTATTAACGGAAAATGGAAGAAGTGATTGGATTTGGGTGATGATGAAAATCTGGATGATGCAGGATATTTTTCAAGGATTTTTTAACATTGCACTATAGGGTACTTTTCCACATTTCCATAATGACTCGGTGAACATTGTCAAAAATGCCTCAGAGGAGGTTTATGCTCTCTGAACACTTCTGGTTTGATTTTGTTTTAGCATTGTACTTGGTACGTTGTTCCTGGTACTGGTTTTTCCCATCACCTCTGGTGAGTGGGCCTGAAGATGACAATTATCTCAGAAAAAATTAATAAAGTCACCTGCTACATAAGCTTTCAACAGACAAACCTATGTAAAGTTATGGACTTAAACTTTAAAATGTCTTGTAAATACATCATCTTGTTTTTTGCTCACATTTTGCTTTTTCATGTTTTACATGCCCTCTAGTGCAGTGGTTTTTCAAACTGTTTTTCCCAAGGCACACCTAAAATCAAGCCAACATCTCATGGCACACCATATTTCTATTCATGTAAAATATTCTTATATATTCTGCTCTATTACACATCTTACAGTGAATGCACATGTTCATAAAAATCTACTAAAACAAAATTAACCTTGACAAACCGCCGTGCTATTCATTAAATACTTGTCACTTTTTTCTAAAGAATGTTTTTAAAACTTTTTAATGTCACAAATTCATCAACACACTTTTAAGCTGGGACAGTGCTGTTTTTTTAAAGTGGGGAACTAATCGGGAAAGATTGTAAAATGATAATAACCTTTGCACATCACTACTGTTACCTGTAAATGACATTACTCCCTTGCAGTGTGAAATCATCAGAAGTTGCAGCTGCATATGGATCTAAACTGACCTTAAGTGTTTTATGGAGGAAGCTGAAAACTCAGTCATAAATTGTTGTATACTTGACATAAAAATGGTCGTAAAATTTCTCAAGACACACTTAGACTTGTCTTAAGGCACACCAGTGAGCCCTGACACACCTTTGAGTACCATTGCTTTAGTGTGTTTAACATGTCTCCTCTTCATGATAGGGCACTTCTATGAACAAGACAAAATGTCCAGAGCATCAGGACTTCTCCCTCTCCCCTTCTTTACAGCATCAGTGACATTTAATAATAGAGCATAATTTTAAAGAATAAAAAGAAGGCCTAGCACCAACACTAAGTAAAGCATAGCTATCACTAAATACAGAAAAGCACCATAGCAGAAAAACTTGGAGGAAACACAGCATCATGCAACTTTCTCTTGTCATCTTGCAAAACAAAGCTCACCAAACGATTTGTAAGTAAAGAAAAACATAGACGAGATGTAAAGGAGACAAAAGTCAGACAGTAGCAGTCAGTGCAAATAATGAAGTGTTATTGTGTGCAGCATCTGATTTGTGCATTGTCTGACAGAAAAAAGGGATTCTGTCAGGGCTGAGCTCATCCACATGCCCAAAGGCCTCGTCCTCTTTAGAAAATATTTATCCCGCCTCATCAGCACAGAGCTCAAACTGGGGCTGCAGCAGAAAAACAAATCCCCCCTAATTTAGGCACCATGCATTCCCACACACTGGCTAAATTAGAGTTTGACGTCTGCTATGGTCACTTGAGGTTAATCTTTATACACAGCAAACCACTATTCACAGCAAATAGAGCATGTTTGAAGCGAAGCAGCACTAACTACTGCTGAACATGCTGCCAGGAGGTTTTTCTGTCCACACTTTCACAAGATATTTCTGCCTTGTGGCTGATGGTTGTAATCATTTCCCCAACGGAGTGTGCAGTTTAATGATAAGACCTAAGTGAGTTTCTGGTCAGTGAAGTCCTAAGAATTCCTTCTCACTTTGCAGCCAAGTCTTGTGGGATTTCTCTAAACTTAAACCGCTTCTTAAATTTTTAATCAAGTTATTTTACATGTGCACCTTGATATCACAAAATTGCATCAAGCGGCTTAAAAATACGTATCAAGCTCTATCTTTATATGTTCTTTTAAAAAAAAACTGCCTAAATCAAATGTACCAGAAGAAAATGAAAGAAATCTCACCAAGAGCAACAAAGATGGCCCCCTTCCACCAAAACTGACCTTGTGTTTGAGCTCCAGAAGTTGTATGGAGATTAGATTTTTCTTCTGAGATGTAACTTCCTTTGAGTCCATACTGGATATTTAATTTGTGCAAAAAACACACAAACAGCCACCAGTAAATTTTTTTTCCAAGTTTATTTCATAAGCTACCATTGACCTCCATGAGCAAACTGAAATACAGAATCAACAAGTTAACTACAGATGAAACCTTCAGACCATGAAGAGTTGTAACAAAACACCTGACATCAAGTTATTGTGTTCACAATAATTTTTAACCCTTTTTTATTTCAAGTGGAAAAAAAATCATAAATTGAGGTCAAATTATGAGGAAAGCCATGTTGATGATTTCAACTCTATGAATGAAATGCTTACTTTAAAGTGATCTTTTATGTTTTGCAGTTATGTAGTTACAAGGGTTGTTGGCAGAATTTCATGTTGAACACAATTACATTTAAAGTTAAATTTTAGCATTACTATTTTCCTGTTGCATTAGTTGCATGCAACTTGATTGCTTGAGACCAGGCATGGACAATTATGGTCACCGAGGGGTCCACATTAGTGTTATCCAGAGGGCCAGAATGTCAAACTGAAAAGCACTTCCAGTTTCACATTTGTAATTATTTGACATAGAAGAAGGAACAAATTGTCAATGTCAGGCCAAGACCTCACAAAACTGCTGGTTTTCAGGAAATAAAAAAAAAGATGACAGCTGCATAAATATTTATTTTATTGTCCAAATTACAAACTGTTTTGTTTTTTGTACTCTTTATTGGTTTAAAATTTATAAAGCTCAGTCACCAATTTTAAAGATGACCAATAGCAATTTTTTGCAGAAAAAAAAATCAAAATATTAAAAAAAAATAAAGATAGGACGTTGCAAAAAAAATGTGTTAACCTGACACACCAGATGAACTGTTCAATGTATTTCACTAGTCCATCAGGGCAACAGCTCATAAAGTGTTTGGGAATGATCAGAATTTCTCAAAAGCATTTCCAGCAGGTGTTTGGACTATGGTTCTGTCAGTCACGTTCATTACGGGCCTATCAGATAATTTAGTAGGCAGGCACTACTTCTGCTGCATAAAATACAAAACATAAGCCACTTCGTTAGAACAAACTCTCTCCAAAACATGTCAGAAGGGAAGCAGAACTATCCTTAGCAAGAAATGCTTTCAGTATTTTTTTGCTTTTCATTTAAAAAAGAAATGTGATCCAGATCTGATAAAACTGCTATCAAAGCTGTTAGCTTCTATGCTAATCACTGTATTCAGTCACTTCTTGCTGTCACTTCCTGCTTAAACGTAGCACCCACCTCTTCCTGTTCTATACAATACAGATTTGGCAGTTCCACAAACCAAATTTTGACATTCTGTGGCTGATTTCACACTTATTGTACTTTAAAATGTCTATAAAGTCATTCTGGCTTATTTAGAACTTTCCAATATGGTTCATCATAATCACCAGATACTTCATGGATGAAGCCAATACTCACTTTAGATGTCATATTAAGAAACTGGACAATTTTTTTGCTGTTTCCTCAACATATGTTTTCTCTCTTTTTCTCTCTCCAAACTGCTCTAATTGGTCTGCAGTACAGGATCGGGCAGCTGTATATGATCAGTAAGCACAGCTGTGAGCAGAGCAGCGGAGGAGAAGGGGTGGAGGTGGTGAAGAATGAGCCAGATATTCACCCCCAGCATGGCCAGGGCCAGCTGACCGAGAAGAGAATCTACCTCAGCAGGTATGATAATGTATCCATACTGATGATGTACTCACACTCATAATTCTGCCAGTTACCATCCTGAGCGTCCTCCTCATGTTGTCAGCTCTGTCATTACGGTAAATGATCTGGTTTGATCTTTGATTGCTTACGTCACTGCACAGCTTTATGTCCTGTAGATACCAATAACAAATCTGAAAGGCAGTAAAACAGAAAAACATACGGTGTAAAGCAACCAGCCTGGATCCAGAGTCCAAGTCCACACAGCCTGAGGCATGTTGAGTCCTGCACTGGGAGTGACAGAGGGCTGTTATCTTACCATGAGCTCATCTTCAGTAAATCCTTCAAGTGTTATGGCTGACTCCCAGCTGAGACAAACTGGTCCATGTCATCACCATTACAGCAGCTTATGTGGGAATTTGTGGGCAAGAAAATTTTCAGTTGTAAACCGTAACAGTGATAGTCCATAAAATATATATGACATAAGAATTTTTATTGATAGATGAGGTTGACATATTTTGCTCTTTTCTAACAAGTCCACACTGGTCCCATATGTCCCCAGGGCATATTTTTATGAGCTTCTTATATAAAAGCTGACACAGATATTAGATCTTAGCATGCTCTTAAACCCCTCTGATTCATCCCTGCACAGAACAGACTGCCTTAGAGTAAAACTAATGATCTGATTCTGGCCACACTCCTCTTCAAAAGTAAATGTGGCTGTAGCTTACCAGTTCTGCTCTCTGCTGTTCACTGTAGCAGCACCGACATGCCAATGTTCCTTTAAGTGAAGCCTGTGAGCTTAACAAACACTTGTTTCCTACCTGGGTGATAAGTATATCCCATTGCCCAATGACATCACCAGAGAAACACTTTCAGAGACTTTTTTAACACCTATAATCTAAGATTTTTCATATGATTAGTGGTGTTGTAGACAGGACATGGACTACCATGGATAAAAAAAATTATTAATTAATGTGTTTTTCATAAGATGGGACATTTTTAATATAAGTTGACACATTGCAATTAGGGATGGGCAATTCAGTCATTTCAATACCAATGTACCTCTGTTATATTGGTTTCTACATATTAAAGCTAACAAAGTTAATTATCTTTATCTGCAAAAACAAGAACATTAAGAACATTTGAAATATAATCGAAAGATGTCTGTTGTTTTCTAGTAATTGGTGACTTAATTAAGAAAGAATACATCTGTCATTTCTTATTAGGACAAATGTCATCCGTCTCGTTTTTCTGCCACAACAAAAGTGGAAGGTAAATTCTGGAGCAGAAAAGTTGGCAGTCTATGCAATTAAAAAAATGAATTATCTTCATTACTGTATCAGTTGATATTAATTTGCAAATGTAGGCACATTGGTAGTAATCCAATGTACTCCTAACCTTGCAGTGCAGCTTGATCCATCTGATTTAATGTCTGTAATCAGTCAGATCCATCTTGTCAAGCTCCAATCTACATCCTACATCTTTATTAAATGAAAAACAAACAACACTGAAAGCATTTCTTGATATAAAAGTTTTTTTTGCTTCATTTATGTCTTGTTTTGTTAAAAGTTTGTACGACAAAGTGGCTCACTTTGTACTTGATACCGCTGCAGTAGTGCCCACCAAGTACATTATCTGATTAGCCCGTAATCAATATGATAGACAGAGTGATCATCCAATCACCTGTCAGATGTGCTTTTAAAAGGTTCTGTCCATTCCCAAACACTTCCTCTGGGCTGTTGCCCAGACGGATTAGTGAAATATATTGAACGGTCCCTCTGATGTGTCAGGTTATTACAGTTATTATAGTGTATCTTCACACTGAGAGCTTTCATGTGACAATAAATGTGTAGATGTATGAGAACTAAACTCAGAATTTGCTAGTTTAAAAATTTATCATTTTCAAATCAAGCCTTAACATCTCTGGATAATAAATTCTAAAGACTTTTCTTATTCTTATTTCTTATTTCTAATTCTTAATGTCAGTAGCCAAAAGTGAAAAAGAAAATTATATCAAATTAAGCTGTTAGCCTTGTGTCATGACTGCAATTCAGAGCCTGTTTAATTTATATGTTGTACTTGGAAATAAGGACTATGGGCTCTAATTTCGTAGACCAGGCACTGGCGGGGTGCACCTGCCCTGCGCGGCGCCAATGGGGTGTGTCCAGGGCATTTTGCAAATTTCGTGCACGGCGCAGATAGGCACAGGCAGGCGCACCCACACCTCTGTCCTTCCCACTGGCGCAAGTAGCAGAGAGGGAGGAGAGAAGGCGTGAGTGGGTTTTAACACAGCCGTAAGTAATCCTTACCAATCAAATGAACACCTCTCCTCGCCTTTAAATGTGCCGCGGGCGAGGCACAGTGACAATTTCACCTCGGCGGCGAAGAAGGTCAGAGCCACTGTCACTTTTACAGCAACTGGGGGAGCGCAGGAGCCACCAGGCTGTGCATCGGAGGCCACGATGCGTGTCACTGTGTGGACCACCTCGCGGAAAAGATCTGTTCCTGTGTCATAAATAGGAGTACAAAATTAAGTAATATTAACATTTGAACAGAGCAGCAGGCTAATCCATTCATCATGCTTGTGATCCACCTGCATTCCTGGTCTGTCATCGCCAAATAGCAGAACCTTTGGTGAAATATTCCCCCCGATATCTTCTCCTCATCCTCCTTGCAATAATGTACTCCATCTTTTTAGATCACGTTAAGAATTTAAGAATAAAGATTAAAACAGAGAAATATGGGCAATCACAGGTAAATCCTTAAGACACCGAGTTATTTATTCAGCGAGCATCTCTCTTTTTTTTCTTTTCTTTTGAATTTCATGAGATGAGAGAGGTCGTATCAGATGATGTGGTTGGCTTGAGAGATGTGAACTTGTTAGTTTGCGTCACTCTTCCAGCTGCCGTCAGGTTGAGTTTCCATTATGACAAACGACTCTGATCTGACATCAGATGTGACGGGACAATTAATATAGATATAAATGTATATGCTGGTTCAGATGGTTACATTAAATAGTGGTTGTTGTGATTGTTTATTGCATTGAAATGTGCCTGACACTCTGGATACCTGCCTTTGAGGTTTTGGTGACGTGTGCGCACTGTGTGCCTGTCAGCCAAGTTACCACTGCCCCGGGTGCGCTTCGCCTGCGCCGAGAATATACCAGGTTGGAGCTGGCGAGCTTTCAGCGCACCTTCCGCGTTTTTTTGGCATGAAATTGTCAGTGCGCCAAGCTGCATCCATCGACAACTCCCCCTGGTGCGCCGTCACACCCATCTCGGCGCAGCCAGTCTACCAAATTGCTGCGCACGGTGGTGCGCCGGACAAAATTACCACTGCGTGGGGTGCGCCAGGCTGCGCCACCCTGAGTTACGCCAGGAAATTAGAGCCCTTTTCTGTCTTTGTGGTTTTAGCCCTGAATTATCACATTATTATCAGCATCTGAACTTTGAAAATATGTTCCTGTTAAGTAAGAAGAACTCAACACAATCTTTTGGACAATATAATGACATTTGTCCAAAAAGCACACTGGGCAGGATATCTTATAATTTTAGAATAGTGTACATCATCTTTGTACATTCTAGAAAGCATTCTATAAATAAAATGTTTACGCATAATATTATTAGTTGCCAAATTAAATCTCTGAGTGTCCAAATCAGAAATTCTAGACTTAAAAACTTTGAAGTTTGAACATTTTTTTGTAGATGTATTTTCAAACTAAAATATTCTGAGCTTGAGTAGTTGTAAATTTGCAACTGTATAAACAAAAACATTTTTTTCCCCAAAAAATTAAGGGTAATTTTAAAAGATATATTTTATTTTTTAGGATGACTTTAATATATTACCATGGGTGTAATCAGGAAATTAATCATGAAATAATGTCTCTGCTTTCACACCATTTGATGAAGTCAGATGATGCTAAAGTTGACAATAAGCTTCCTTTGAATTTGTTTGTAAAGCTTCTTGGATTTCTTTAACACTAAGAAAAATCATGTTTTTGCTGAAGTGTTGTATAAAACAGGGAGAATAGAACAGGCTATGACACTAAGTTATAGCGAATATGCACTCTGTATCTTTTGTCAGATTATTACAATCCATATTGGTACTGCAATCTTGAACGTTACCATATACTGCTTTTTTTTCTCCTGTCGTGCAGGCCTGACTGAGTGGTATTTACTGCTGTGCTCATACAGCATTAAGTTTTGTCATCATGAATAATATAACACAGAGCTAGAGGATCTCGACCTGCATTTTCTGTGAAGTGCTATAGAAATAAAGGCTGATTGATTGTGATGGGGTAGTAGTGAAAGTCAAGGAACAAAACAACCAAGTTGTTTTCAAACTCTAAATTCCTAAACCTCATAACCCTAAGCTAACCTCAGTCATTACCTAAATATAACCTCAGCTCTTGCTCTAATCGCCACTATAAACCAGGAACTAATCCTAAAATAAACTCTCACAGAAGTAAAGAAACGCTCTCACTGTGAAGGATTTTCCTAATCTTTCCGCGCTTATGGGACATTTGGTCCTCATTAGTATAGATATGCTGAGCACACACATAAACATATCACTTATGCACACACACACACACACGCACCTACCACTACATAAGTACAGTGAGTGCCAAACGTATTCTCCAACATATTCTCCTTCAATCATGCTCTGACATGTGACCTAAAAGCTACAGTAACAATTCATCACCATGGGTGTAATTGGAAATGAGTCATACAAATGAGAGCAGTAGTGCAAGTAGCCTACAGGTAATCTGGCTATAAATGGCACAAAAAGCACTTATGATCTCTCCGTCTCCCTCTATAATCTCCCCCTCGTCTTCCCTTTCACTCTTTAAAAACTGCTTTACAACATGAGCCCGGGTAACTGCACTTGAAATTGGCAATGTTTTAAAATGTTGATGCTGTTTTAGTGCAATTGAGACAGTATAAAGCAAGTTTAAACAAATGCCAGACAGTCACTAGTTACTTGAAATATATAACTACAATGATATTACTTATGTCAGAAACTAGAAGAAAAGGGATTACAATTTCTTTAACAGTAATAATATCACATTTAGGAAATGCTTAGTTACAGAGTTACTTTTTGTCCGCAGTTGGCTGCTGCTATGATTTATGGAAGATTATAAGCATCCTGAAGAAATCACAAGGGCTCTAGCAATACTTGTAGTTCAGGAAACAACTTCATTAGACTGATGTGTCTCGGCTTGTAGCCTTCATCAGGGGAATCAGGGTGATTCTGATGACCCTGATGAAGGATCAAAAAGCACAAACCTCCACTGAGGCATTTCCAACATTGTCAGGTGAGTTATTGTCAAAAATGTGGAAAACTGCCCTATTGTACAATGTTGACAAATCCTTTAAAAAAGGCTAGATCTGCATCTGTGTTTGGATCTCTGCCAAAGTCTAATAATTTCTGCCTTTTTTCACAACCAATATTTGCCTGAAAATGTCATCAAAATCCATTTAAATTTTTTGTGTCATCTTGCTCACAGACAGACAAACAAACAAATGGACAAATGTTAAGAAAAACATAACCCCCTTGGCAGAGGTAATAACAAAAATAAGTCTATTTCCTCTCCTACAGAGGGGTTTATAGGTAGCAAAATCAAATATCTGAGTGGATTTTCATTCAAGAATCTTACAAAATCTGTTCTGTTGACATTTGACCGGGGTAAACTTAATGAGAAAGAGTCATATATTGGATCATTAAAGCACACAGCAGCTTTGTAGCAGTCCTCACTTATACAACTGTGTCAGGTTTTTTCATTAAAATGATAAAAATGCTTAGCATTCATGAATTAATGGGAAACTGCTTGGGATGCATGATATTATTGTTACAATATCAGTATCAGCAGATAATTCCTTAAAAATAGGATTATCAGTACCAGCAGATGTGAACATTTTTGCTGATTTTTACAGGTGATATTATGGACATACATATTAGTGATCATATATATCTCATAAATTGACAGTTACATTGGCAGAATGTACAAATGTACCCAAACAACATCATCACTGGATGTCTTTATTTATAAATCTAATGTATAATTTAGTTAGAATCAAATACTCTTGTACTTGTTCCTCTTTTGTTTGTAACACAAACATATCACTCATCATAAAGTGGAGGCTTTGAACTCTTGACAAAAAATATCAGTATCGGCCATAATGAGTTCACAAATATCAGCATATCAAATTTCGGCAAAAATCCATGAGATAATCACCCCTAAAACTACAGAAGGCAGTGTTGCTGTCTGTTTTTAACAGCTCATTCAGTTGAAAGTCACTTTTTAACAGGGCCACACTTTGAGCCATTATACCGGAGTTTGCTTGTCTTAGCAGAAGCCTGCAGTGCTTCTGTTCTAAATGCGATGTTTTCTGTGAATCATGCTATATGCATTCTTTAAATGATTGGCAGTTAACTAATACTGGCATTTGAGGTGTTTTGGTGCACCCGGATCTCAGATTGTTCCAGGGACATAAAGTGTTTATTCAGCTCTGGTACATAACATGTCCCTTTTCCCATGGCAGACTTGTGATGTTAGATGCAAATGGTTAAAACTCTCTTTTTGCTTTTTTCCCCTTCAGTAAACTGCCATCCTGGGCTAAAGCGTTTGTCCCGCGTTTCTTCTACGTGACAGAGAAGGCCTGGAACTTCTACCCATACACCATCACAGGTGTGCAATTGAGTGCCTCTGTTTGTGTTACTCATCAGGTTACTTTCACCCCACTTCATTATTCACAACTTGCTTACTTTTAGCAGCTGGTTTTCCATCAAATATTTACGGCTGCATATGTGTGTTTCCCCTGTGGTAACATCTATGTGAATGTGTATGTGTGTGTATTTGCGCGCTCATGGATGTGTGTTTTACTAATGCTGTCTCTCTCTGTTTCATATTGAACAACTGTGGTGCTGTAGAGTACGCGGTGAGTATCCCCACACATCGTTTACTGTACATGAATGCAACAGAGCTCATCTTTTTCCAGAATCAGTGGATCTAATCTGCAGCCTGCTTACACTCTCTCTATCTGTGCCCCCAACCCCCTGTTTCCCATGTTCTTACCACTTGTAACCCTGCAGGTATCATTCCTCCCCAAATTCACCATACGCATTGAGACGAGATTTGAGAACAACAACGGCAGTAACAGCAATGTGAGTATGACGGGGTGGAGAGAAAGAAGAGCGAAAGATGGAGTGATTAGACAAGAGGGAGAGCAGAGAAATTGCAATTTTCTCTGCAGCACAAAAAAATGTTCACCCAATTGATGTTCCCATTACAAGGAAAGCACAGAATGCAGTATTGGCAGGTCTATTAACCTCACATGCTATGGTCTTGAGCATGGCTACATTTCAAGGCGAACAAGCATAAACACACACACAAACACATGCACACACTCAGAAATTCACGATCAAACTGTCTCCCACTCTGTGCTGCGTGATCAATGATGTAGGGACACAACAAGAGCCAACATGTCAGAGTATGAAGCTCTGCAGGTGAAGAGAAATCTGGGCAATCTTGTTTGGTGTCAGACGGTTACAGGTTACATAAGTTTACTCCATCCATACACATTATTTCCTGATCATAGTGTCATCAAAGCTTCAGGGCGCAGCAGATGAAAGTATGTTGTCTCAGAGGTGTACTATCTTTGGTTCTTTACTTTCATTTTCATCCCCTGTTAATTGTTTTGTCCTTGGTCGTCAGTCCTCTGGATTCCTGTGCTTCTTCCATGAGTCTGATATGAAACTCATATGGGATCCAGCCTGCGTATTTCCTGTACCCTATATATTTAAAGAATGCTATCATTTTTACCCCATTAATTTTTATTTAAATTATTGCTGTTGTCTTATTAAACCTATAAATAAGGTCATTGCTTGAACAATCCTGCTTAAAAATCACTGTATTTTGTAATGATTAAACTAACAAATAGTAAATGCAAGTAAAGCAAAATTAATGAGTCAGTTATGATCATTTGCAGCATCTTTATAATCATTTCGTAACTTTTTTTTATTATAATATGTTCATTCATTTTTTTAAGGACATAAATAAATAAGTAAAATAAACAAGAGAAATGTCACATGTTTATGTGCCACTTAACAAACCACGTCACAAAAATTCAACAAATTAATTCTTAGACCTATGCCATCATTAGTACAAAGCAGTTACATTATTTCTGAGACTGATGAATGTTAACCATGCTGTAAGGTTCCTTAAATGAAAATACAGAAAGAAACAAAAAAACACTCATCATCTTCTTCATCTGACAAGTCTAGACTTTCACAAAACTACTAAATGATCCTCATATCTTTCCAAACTAATCCTGTTCTCCATTTTTACATCTGTGATTTTCTTTAACAGGAAGCGTTATAAGCATCTGTCTCACCCAGTGTGTGATATTTGGTCTGTTATGTATTTTTTCCAGAATGGGTCTTTTAGCATGTCAGGGGCAGATAGTGTCTATCAATACCTGGTCTTTCTTTGTAAATTTAGGTTTTTCGGGTATAGTCCTAAAATGAAAAGACCAGATCTGTGTAATATCTTTGAAAGCAGTCTTTACTATGCCTTTCCTGACTTCTTGTCAATAACTTTTAAATTCATTTAAACTGACCTTAAAAAAAGCAAATTGCATTTTTTTGTACTAAATACAGGTGTTTTTGAAAATGCTTTTTTCTAAACATGTGAAACCAAATGAAAAGTAGAAGTGCTTCGAGAGTACAAATCTCTGCCAACCAAGTTATTAGCATAAATGTCAAAAACTGACCTATCTCACAACTTGAATGAATCCTTTACAAAAATCCAAGCTCAAGATCCAGATTCTGATCAACAAAATCCCTTCTCCCTTGTGCAGTGACCAACTGTCCCTAAAAATTTCATTTAAAAAACTGTTAAAAACTTTTTTAGCAATCTTGCACTCATAAAGACAGAAAAACAGAAAATATATTTTTTTTACTACCTCAGCCAAGGAGGTTGTGTTTTTGCCAGTGTTTGTTACTTAGCTAGTGTGTTTGTTTTTTAACAGGACAACTCAATAAGTTTTAAATAGATTTTGATGAAATTTCCAGGAAAGGTTGGCCAGGGCACAAGGAAGAAGTGATTTGATTTTGGTGTAGCCAAAAAATGGAAGCTGATACTTTATTTTTTTAAAGGATTTGTTAACAGTTTCATATTCGTAAAGTTAAAGTACTGATTTCTAAAACTATTTCAAACAGTACAAGAACATGAAGAGCTACTTAATCACAGCAGTGCTAGTGAATAATTGTTGTGCTGTTTATTTACACCTCACTGCTCTTAGAAAGGAAAAGTATGTACAGCCGCCAGTGTTGTTTTATTTCCAAGTCACACATCCACCTGTTTGCCTGGCATGAACAGAGTTACAGAGTTACAACAGAGTTATTAGTTATGTTTTGTCAATCTGCATACACATCAGATTTTATCTGAATGTTGAAACTTTTTCAAGGAGAAAATTATAAATGATCATGTTCAGTCGGTCATTTTGTTGTGGCAATAGACAATCATATTTGCTTATCAGTCAGGGTATTTGCTCACATTAAGCATGAACTTCTAACATTTAGGGCCCTAATTTCCTGGCGCAACACAGGGTGGCGCAGCCTGGCGCATCCCGCGCAGTGGTAATTTTGTCCGACGCGCCGCTGTGGGCAGCCAATTTGGCAATTTGGTAGACCGGCTGCACCCAGATGGGTGTGACAGCCCACCAGGGGGGCACATTTCAATGCACTAAACAATCACAGCAACCACTATTTAAGGTAACCATCTGAACCTGCACATACATTTGTATCTATATTAATTGTCCCATCACATCTGATGTCAGATCAGAGACGTTTGTCATAATGGAAACTTAAACTAACGAGTTCACATCTCTCAAGCCAACCACAAGCAGCCACATCATCATCTGAGTATCTGGCTTCTCTCATCTCATGAAATTCAAAAGAAAAGAAAAAGAGAGAGACCCACGCTGAATAAATTTAAGTCACTCGGTGTCTTAAGAATTTACCTGTGATTGCCCATATTTCTCTGTTTTAATCTTTGTTCTTAATGTGATCTAAAAAGATGGAGTACATTATTGCAAGGAGGATGAGGAGGAGATATTGGGAGAGAATATTTCACCAAAGGTTCTGCTATTTGGCGATGACAGACCAGGAATGCAGGTGGATCACAAGCATGATGAATGGATTAGCCTGCTGCTGTGTTTAAATGTTAATATTACTTAATTTTATACTCCTATTTACGACACAGGAACAGATTACATCTGTCCCGCAAGGTGGTCCACACGGTGACGCGTATCGTGGCCTCCGATGCGCGGCCTGGTGACCCCTGTGCTCTCCCAGTTGCTGCAAAAGTGACAGCGGCTCTGACCTTCTTCGCCACTGAGATGAAATTGTCACTGCGCCTCGCTCGCGGCGCATTTAAAGGCGAGGAGAGGCATTCATTTGATTGGTGAAGATTACTCTCTGTCTCCTCCCCGCTGACGCAGCGCAGGCGCGGCGCAGGGCAGGTGCGCTGTGCCTGTGCCTGGTCTACAAAAATAGAGCCCTTAGAGTTGATCTATGTATAAAAAAAAATAGGATGGTGTAAACACCCCCTTTTAATAGAGTTTAAATGACACATTAATGCATCTACACCTGCAATGACTTGGAGCCCCACTCAACACTTTACACAAGTAATCTGGGCCAATTTTTAAAAGAAAATAACATAATTATACTGTAGAATTTATTATGCTTGGTTTGCTTGCACATAAAATGAAAGCCACCCAGACTTTATTCACTCTTCATTTTTCCTTAGGCTGTATCTGAGACAGGCCTGGATTTGTACTGTTGGCCAATTTACAAGAGCCGGCTTTTTTTTTTCACTCCTGGCTGTTACTTAAGTAAGCACTGTACATACTTTCACTTCACTGTCATTCAGAGGAAATAACTTTTTCATATTTTTTGTTTGTAATGCAACCTCTAACCGCTGTCAAGCTGTCTTTGTTTTGGTTTGAAAAACACCACCACACAAAAACAAAGGGAGACAAATATGAGGAAAACATGTGAGCGTTATGCCCCGAACACAAATAGAGAAGCAACACAACACATGCAGATGGTGCAACACATTTCACAAGTGCAGGGAGGACCTTGGGTAGACATAGACTGACAACAACACCACGGGAGTGTGGCGGGTTGTTATCTCACAGCCGTTTTCTTCTTATTTGTTAGTTTTCGGCAGTGAAATGAACAACTTGAGTGAGGCCTAAGAACATATTTTAAACAAGGTCAGATATAAGTGCGCTCTCCCAGGTTTCTCTTTGTTCTCTCACAAGTAAAAGTGTATTCTACTCTCATAACTCTTCCTTTCCCCTCTTTGTAATACCCCCCATACGTCCTTGTTTTTTTTTCTTCCTCCTCGTCTCCCCTCCTCTGCTCTCTCCGTCTCCTCTCCTCTCTTTGCTCTGCTGTGATGTGCTCCAAGAGCCTGAGGGTGGGATAAAGTGTGGGGTGTTATGGTGTGTGACCTCAGTTTTCTACACAGTTACTCATCTACTCTCTCTGCTGAGTGAGTGACTGTATGTGTGTGAGAATATCTGTGTGTGTGCTCATTATTCTGTATGACCTCCTCCATCTGTTTGGCTGTAGGTGTTTGGGGACACTCCAACGCCGGTGAAGAATGTGAGTTTCCTGGATATCCTGAGTGACCCCATCCCGGAAAAGCACTACAAAGAGTCAGAGGTACACACTGTACTGTTATTAGTATGCAAAATTACATATGTATTGTCACTGATAAATATAAATGTCAAGTTGTAACTACAGTATATGAGCCTAGAGAGAATTCTCAAAGAACAGGTTGTCGTGGGAGGAATACTTCAGGTTTTATAAAAATGCAATCAGAGTTAATGATGTTATAATGTATCTGCATAAGCCATATTCGCACAATGGCCATTTCTAGTAATGTCACTTTGAAAACTAAGAGTTTGAGAATTGTCTAGTGAGGTCTGAGTGAAAATTGGCAAATGAACTTGACAGTCCTTTTATTTTTGTAACATGACTTTCCTGCAGTGTGAAGGACAGCTCTGGTCTGACTGCTGTACCACTGCAAACATCACATTTTTGCCTTAAAGGATTAGTTCAGGAGGTGGATCATTCTTGTATTGATCCCAATGTATAAAAAAGCAAAAGCAATGGCCATATTTCCAATTTTAAGGGATACATAACATCTACACCCCAACATACAAAAATCCTAACACAGGGGCTTTGATGAGGAGAAGTTAAACGCTGTAAAGCGTGCATAGTTTTTTGAATAGTTTTAATCTGTAAATGGGTTAATTAAAAGGCTTTCGGTGACAACATGCACTGCTACTTGCCAGCTACCGGCCACCCCCCAGGGACAAAGCTCACAAGTTCCTTGACTGGCACTCATATTTACTAGTGCCATGGGCACTAGCAACCCCACTTCATTACTCCTCAAATTCTGCACTGAAGACTTGAAATTTTGTCTGACATGGCTTGACCTGATTTCACACCGTTCTAAACCTAAATCCAGCCCTGAAATCACTACAAGAATAGTCTTACCAAAAAAGTCATGGCATTTTTTCTTTGCTACTTTTGCTCGAGAAAACCATAGGTGTAGCCTGCCTACTCTCCACTGCTCCTGCTGCAAACTGGTTTGCAACCCTCCTCCACCCCAGCTCCTCCTTTTTGCTATTCTCTGACTTACTCAATGTCAGCGGACAATGATGCTTGGGGGGGGTGCGCTGCTTCTCTCCCTCCCTCGTGCTTTAGTCATAAACTACAAGGAGGGCAGGTTTGTGCATCCCTGCTTTGGACCTTCACTATCCGCGTTTGGAAAGGGAAGGAGAGCCCCCATCAAAGAGCCATATCACCAAATTCAAAATACGCTAATTAATGCAAATGAAGTTAAATTTAAGTAACTGCTCTTGTGTCTTTTCTTGACAAAGTGGTCCTGACAGAGCTATGGTTAAAAGTGCAGATTAAGTTTTACTGCAGGAACAATAGCATTTATTCAGCTTAGACATGTCTATGGTAACATATCCCATTTGCCGTCCAGCTGGAGTGGGAATAACATGTCTTGCTTACAACCTAACACAAAGCAGTGAGACATAAATACAAAATTTCTCATTGAGCATTATATCAGCAGAACATGGGGCAGTGTTTATTTTGGTCAAATGAAAAGAAATGGGCTCACATTTGAAAGAAACTACCAAAGCTTAGCATTAAAGCTGGAGTAAGATAAAGAGCTATCATGGTTGTTATTCAAACCTTTTGATGGCTCACTTTATATTTTGATGAAAAATTTGCACATTAAATATTTACGGTCTGATAGTAGTAGTAGCAGGTTTTTGGGTCACAGTTTGCTGAATTGTGGAGCAGGCATGGCTTTCTGTTTTCCCCTTCTATAAGTCTTTACTGTAAGTGTAGCTATGCTAATCACCCTCAGGCCATGTTTTATGTAAAAGAGCAGAAGTTAATGTTAAGAATCAGCTCATTGAAAATATTGACCATTAAAGAAAATGGGTTATAGCAAGGATGTGTTTATGATGCAAAAATGATGACGCACAAGTGAACATAAACTTGCATTTTCCTTACTGGCTTTGCTTTTCCAGCTCATGTTTTTCGGTTGAAGGGAGCATGAATCAGTTCAACTCCCACACGCCTCTTTTTTAATCTTCCAATGTTCACTCCCCCTTTGCCAACATTTTATACTTCTTTACTCCCTTTCAGCTCTCAGAGATAAAGGTCAGTTCACAGGCGAGATGCAGAGAGAAATGCAAACAAGAGCACATCAACACAGAGGCATATACATTCACAAACACAAACACATAAATCTGTTAAATGATGTTACGCGGTGAGAACATAAAATCACAAACACAAACACTTTCCAATCATCCTTTCGTCACAGATTCATAATGCATGTGGTCACACTTTCCTCTTATGAGCTGTGTTGAGCAACAATCTGCTTGCACCCCCACACACATATCACAACCCTTTTTCTCCCTCACACACATTTAAAGTACAAGGATACAGTAAACATCTATAGTTTATCCCTGGAGAGGAAAGTTTCTGCAGATTCAGCAAATAAGATAACACCCTCTGTTTGTTTTGTGCAGGACCTGAGTCTTTGGCAGTCCAGTAAAACGGGCCGGGGGCCTCTGGAGAAAGGCTGGAGAGATGACCACAAGCCCATCATGTGCTCCTATAAGAGGGTGCAGTGCAGCTTCGAGGTGTACGGCTTCCAGACGAGAACTGAGGAGTTTATACACAAAGTGAGACAATGTTTAATTCCCATAACGGCTTTTTCCTCATTTGGAGAAGGTTGATCTATTAATATTATTAATGTCAGGAGCCCTTTAAGGTGTACTGCAAGGTGGAATAAAATTTAATCTACAGCTAATTGAATTTGATAAAGAGTATTGCTCCTTTTAAGCATCGATTTCTGCAAGTTGGAGTCGTTACCTTTGTAGGTCTGCAATTAAATGATGATCAAATCAATCATTATTGTTATTTTAAGTGTGCTATGAGTTGGTTTTTGACACAAATATATCATTTGTGCATTAACGACATTAGTACTAATAGCAAATCACTGCCAAGAAGGCTGTTAGCGTCCATTGACCTCTGCGCTGAGTTTTACGGAATCTACCATTATGGTTCGTAATTATTAGGAAAGTCACTGTTTTGTGTTAAACTACATCAGAGCAGTTTGGAGTAGATGTCATTATTAGGTCACAATAGAGCATTTAAAGTAGTGACAGACAGACTGTGGAGGAATGAGGAGAGAAATGCAAACAAACTGGTCGGATCCCTTGAAAAAAAAACTGTTGTTGTTCCAGTGGATGTTTGTTTAGAAATGCAACTTTTTCCTACATTTCTATAAAATACCATTGTCAGACATTCATTAAATAGAGGTTATAGTTTATGTAGCAGTAGCACCAGCATATGTGCTTAGAATGATATCCATATTTCTAACTACATCCCTCTTAATTAGAGATGGGCAACTCAAGTCACCAAAGTGGGCCACATTCAGTTCATTTTTATTGCCAGAGGGCAAAATTTTCACTCAATGTGACGTTTATAGTAATGATTTAATGAAAGTTGCAAGCACATTCACTCCATGGCCACTTTAAGTACTCCCATTCAACTGCTCGTTTACACAAATAGCTAATCAGCAGGCAGCAACTCAATGCATTTAAGCAAGTAAACATGGTAAAAAGGGATGTGACTTCAAACATGGCATGGATGTTGGTGTCAGGCGTGCTGGTCTGATTATTTTAGAAATTTCTTATCTGGAGGGATTCAAATGCACCATATGCAGGAGACCACAACTGTCAAATCTTAAAGCAGATGGCTCCTCCAACAAAATGTGGATTTGCTGCATTAATACTCTCACCAGTGGAGACGCATTTGTTATATTCGCCAAGGACACTACAAACTTACATCGCCAACTACTGGCCTGGGATACACGTTACCACGTTTTCAGGTGTTTTCGTGGTTCTGTGTGAATCGCATCGTTAGCACACTGTCTCTGTGTGAACGTGGAGTGCTTTTGAAAACGCAAAGGAAAAACTTTTCCGTTTCTTGTGACAAGGCTGTTGTGTAAATGGGCCCTGAGGCTACAGTTTGCACAGGCTCACCAAAATTTAGCAATAGAGGACTTTTTGAACAAGGCAATAAGTTCACTGTACATTTGTGGCCTCCACTGTGACCAGATCAATAGAACACCTTTGGGATGTGGTAGAATGGGAGATTTGCATCATAGATATACATCCAGCAAATCTGCAGCATCTGCTTGAAGCTACCATGTCAATATTGACCAATTGTTTCCAGCACCCATTTAAAACTATGCCCCAAAGAATTAAGGCAGTCCTGAATTAAAAATGTTGAACCCAGCAAACTCAAATGCAAACAGTAGTGCTTGACACAACAAGTAGGGCACAGAATGAATACCAATGTAATACATTTTATCAATGATCTAAAAGTATTTAAAGGTTACAAGGCATTTTTTCAGTGCATTTAATAGTGCTCAGTATAACAGTTTCAAAGCAAAAAATAAAACCAATGATATCAACTAATTTGTTGTAAATAACAAAACATTCAAATTTATGATGTATGCATTTAGCTATTGCAATGGTGCTCTTGCAATACATTTTGAAATCCTTCATGTCTCGTTCTAATATTTTCTTGATGTTTAGGCTACAAACAATTCTTTATTAAAATTGATCGCAAGGGCTACATCAAGTGATGTGGAGGACAGGATTTAGCCCCTGTGCCACCAGCTGCCCCTCCCTGAAATGAAGAGTTAATACTGATTCAGTCAGGGGCAGCTTTACTGCATGTTAATGTGCAAGGGAGCCATGGATGTTAACAAAATGGTCCTTCCTAAACACACTGTAAGCAATGATATCCAACATTTAACTTTTGGCTCGAAGTCAGTTGAACTTCAATGTTGGGCTTGTAATATCCAGCTGTGTTAGGACTAGATCTGTCACTTTTACCAAAAATCAAATTTGAAGGGTTTAGAACATACACGCTATATTAAAAAATATCTTAATACTAGGTTGTTCAGGTGCTACAAAAACAGGTTAGGCTCAACCAGACAGCTGTGTGATACGATCAGTGTGGAGGAATGTTAATTGTTGACAGGAAAGGATGAAACATTGTATTATGAAAACCATAAAGAGCAAATGAGTTAATGCCCTGTTGCCTGTCCAGGAGCATTTACGGGAATGTGGTTTTCACTTTAGCAAAAGAAGTCACAGATCACACTAGAGATTACTTTAGACTTATCTCAACCATCACATCTTTCCTGTAAAGTGACGACTGAAAGGTTTCACCATCAATGTTGACAGTAACATAATGTAAGATAATGTCCAATCTTGGAACCCATTGTCCGTCATAGTCTACCATTGTCTGATTGACTCTGTTTGCTTCTATGATGGGACATGAATTTCTCTATTATTCCTCTGAAACCAGTGTGAAGCGTTGATTGATTCTTAGACAAGATTTCCTTCTTGTTGTTGTGCTGTCATTTCTTTGTCTGCAGCACCTTGGAGTAACACTGTTTCCTTTTTCAGTTTATGTTTAGCGGTCGAGTTTAAGTATTACTATGGCTTCATTTGTGTTCTCTGCAGTGCCTTCTAGGGTTGTGACCACTTCAAAGTTTTTTCTTATTCTAGTTCTAATTATGATTGTGCTTATTGTTTTCAGATCTTAGTAGTTCTTGACTCAAATTCCTTTTTGAGAGAGGAGTAAAACATAATAATCATTTCAGGAACAAAACTCTTCTGGCCCTTTTTTTACTTTTCTATGCCCTTTAATGTGTTAAACGTCTCCTCCTCCATGATAGAGTACTTATATGCATGCCACCACAACTGCTCTTCTCCCTTGCCCCTTGTTAACTACACTAGTATCTGCCTAAAACGGCTTGAACTCCGCCCCCCCTGAACAAACCTACCAGTGTGACATCCTAAAATTGTTTCATCAGCAGTTGAAGTCAATTGGCTCAGAGTGGCAAGCCCAGTGCAGAGCAGAGACCATACAACGAAAGCAGAGTCATTGACAACATGGTGACAAGCAGTGTTGAACTGGCCAATTACAACAGAGCAGACCGGACCCATCTGGGAAAGGGGGGCTTTAAAGTGGCAGGGTCTCCAACAGAGCCTCTCAGATGGACTGAGATTACAAATGGATCAGGAGTTCTCAGTGTATAAATGCTAGAATTTTTATTTTTTTTTTAACTTTAGCAGTGCTGGATATTCTCTAGCAGTCATCAAAATTGAATAAATGAACCTGAGTCAAGGCAAAATATAGGCTCATTAAGATCTCAGTAATGAACTGTCAATTGTAACCAAGTTTTTTCTCCCTATATTTAAAAAAAATAAACTTTACTCTTTTTACTGAGAATGACAGAAATAGTTGCATACATGCTGACACTACCAAAAAGGTTGTTTTCCAAATCTTATAACTTGCTGTACAGTGACATACTTTCTCTTCTCTCCTTGTTCATTTATTACTAGAATGACAAGTTTTTGCCTTTTAGGGTTTTTTTTTTTTAAATAAATAGGGGTGGAGATAGTTCCATAGTTCAGATTATTTATATAATAGAAATGTGTACATGAGCTCAGCTTAGTTTTATGTGTGAGTGATGACACGCTGCATGGCTGCTACCACTACCCACAGCTGGAGATACAGTGGTTCATTGTGGATAGTAGATTGTACCAACACAGTAACACTGTGTTGAAGGAAATGTTTCATTATTCCTGAAATGCTTTCTTTACGCTGTGAAATGTCTTTTCTGCATATTCTGTTACAGTATGATCTTGTCAGTGTAGTTTTGTTTATATGCATCGTCACAAATGACATGATGCCAAGTAGGTCCTTAAAGACCAGCAAAACTTGTGTGGATGGCAGTATTCTTACTAAGGTTTAATCCTAGATTTATGTGGCTGTTTTGAAGTACAATGTGAAGTCACAACTAATGGACTTCGAATCCACAAATATTGGAAATTTAGAGCCAGTTATTGGCATCCAAACCCAGCACCATCATCTTAGAAAGGCATATTTCAATGTGATAAAATCATGATTAGGAAGACGCAGAGTTTGCCAGAAATTAATTATAATGCAAATTTGAAATAAACAAAAGTCAAGTCTTGTTGAA
This sequence comes from Cetoscarus ocellatus, assembly GCA_037902135.1. Lineage (NCBI taxonomy): Eukaryota > Metazoa > Chordata > Actinopteri > Labriformes > Labridae > Cetoscarus > Cetoscarus ocellatus. The sequence continues at coordinate 108,064 of JBAMNC010000666.1, read as the reverse complement.
TCTGTCCTCTAACCTGTCACACCAGATTGATCATTCAATATATTTCACCAGTCCATCTGGGAAAGAGCCCATACAAAGTGTTTGGAAATGGGGAGAACTTTAAAACTATACACAAGATTGGATGATGATTCCATCAATCACATTCACCACAGGCAAATCAGACAATGAGGTAGGTGGGTGCTACTGCCATGGTGTAAAATACAAAAAAATAAGCCACTTCATAGAACAAATTCTTACCAAAAGATCAAACTTCTGGGCGAAGTTATCTGTCATCAAGAGGAGAAAAAAAACTGAAAAAGTTAAATTTTTGGAAGGAAGTCTGACTGTTCATTTTCAGTACTGTACGTTTTGGGTTGTTTGAATATCTAAATTCTGATTCACTAATGCTACACAACGTCAAGCAGATTTGTGGCTTGAGTCTCAGTGTAAACTTAACAATGGATGGACAGCTTAAGCTTTCTGCAGTCTTGTTTACAATGATTCATGAGTATTCATAAAAATACTGTTGATGGGAGCTGAAATATCACCAGTGCAAATAATGTTCTAGGTGTAACTTGTTTTCCAAAAAATTTTTTTTACTTCTATACACCAAAGTCTACTGTTCTATGATTTGTCAATACATCTTTGATTCCAAATGCATGATAAACTGAAATACACAGTATGTTAAAAATTGCCAAACCTGAGTACAGACTCTACATCTTCATATAAAATTTGTAAATAGAGATTACATAATGCTGAATCTGTTGTTTCACCATAAAAGGAAAAAATGTGCTTACCTCAGAATTCAAAGCACTGCTGCATTTTTTTTCTTTTCTGTTCTCTGATAAGTTTCTGTTTCTTCTGTCTTATCAGAACATCCAGGACATTCTCCTGGTCGGCCACAGGCAAGCTGTAGCATGGATAGATGAATGGCATGGTGGGTAAAAAACAATACTGGTGCAACATTTTTACTCAGATCACATGGCAGCTAAATACACAAATAATGCTGTTTTATTTTTTTGTTCTCCAGATGTGACAGTAACATCAGAATACACCTTACACAATTCAATTCATATTTCATGTTCTCTTCTGATGCTGTGTGTTTCTCCGCCTCTGTGTACTTTTGTCTCCCCACAGGTCTGAGCTTGGAGGACGTGAGAGAGTACGAGCGGGCAATGCAAGAGAAGACCAACAGCAAAGTCAAATCCAGCCAGAACAACACAGGTGAGGTTGCAGCTCCTGACCTGCACTGTGCTGAAATACCACAGAGGACAGGAGGGAAGACGGGGGGAGGGGGAGTAGTGGAGCAAATACAGCTGGATGTAAGAGCTGTGAAGGTATAGAGAGACATGGTGGGAAGGTATTTGAAAAGGGCAGAAGCTTTGAAATGTGTATTTGTACTGTGCGATAATTACTATTATTGCATTTAATTTCAGCATGTTAAGAAGCAGAGCTGTTCAGAGAGGTGCAAAGAGGCTAAAAAATGTGCTTATTCACATTTTAATGGTTTACAATTTATCAGCACAAGTATTTTCAAGAGAATTTGATTTCTGTATTTATCACTGTTGTCAACAGTCTGCAGAAAACTGTGAAGTGAGAAGGTTTACTGCCTTTGGACCTATAAGTATCTTTGTTTTAATTGTGTTTTTTAAGAGTCCTGTTTTGTGTTCTCAAATCTAGCATCGTATCCTGATTTCAGAAACAAGAGCTTCAATAAGCTACCCACTTTATCAGAGGATGCTGATTGGTCCAAATGTCTCAGTTTGAAGCTTTGCAAAATTGATTCCCAGATTGGCATGGAATCTGGCAAATCCAGCTCTTTTGCAAAGTTATAACAAAGCTGTGTTTTCATTGAGCTATCCAGCTCAGTTCAGCCCCGTACGGTACGCCGTTACAGGTGTTTCCTCTGTCAAATGAGGAGAAATGATACCCAAAAAACCAACCTGCGCCGTCCCACATTGTGGCATGTCTCTGAAAGTGTGCATAGCGTTCCAAACTGATGCTAAACAGTGAAGCTAAAAGCACTGCAGTCTTTTGATTGGTCACAAAAATCATCAGTTCCCATGCAGTGGTGGCTAGAATGAAAATAGATACCTCACCTTGTACAAATAAGCTGTAGATTTAGAGTGATTTGTTCACTGCCGTTGCTATAAAGGATATCTGTATGAAACAATGCTCCACCAGTGCACTGGAGTGCTTTAAGTCCTCCATTGTTCCCCACTATTTACAATCCCGCTCTACTTCAGACCGCTTCACTGCATTGCACTGCTGTGACATCACACATTTATGTAGTCACATACCTGCCCTCAAGTGAAGGTATAGCTGATGGTGGAAATGCAAACAAGACCAGGGTTTACTGCTCCAAGCCGTACTCAACTGTACTAAACTAAGACCACTCAGTGGAAACAAGGCTTAACAGTGCAGTACTTGTAAAAGGGATACTGGTATTTAACGTGTAGAATGGGATGTAAATAACCAGGTTTCTCTATATGTATGTAATCAGCACATCTCTAAAGTGAGTAAAACCAGGATAAGGCTAATAACCACAGTAATCAAGTCGATGTAAACACATTCACTGACAAACATGCTAATGTTAACAGGCTTAAACAGAGGCAGGTCGCACCACTAGTTCCCTACTCTGATCAGAACAGATGGCTGTTCTGATCAGTCAGGAGGTATTTCACTACACATGAACCAGCGAGGAAGGGGAGGCAGAGGGTGCGCCCCTAGAAAAAGACAGATGTATGGGGGGGGGGGGGGGGGGGGACATAGGCAGGCTCATGAAGTGATAATGCCACTGCGTCGTTCTGATAAACAGTGTAATGCAGCCACCTGCTGAACTCTCCCCATCACCATCCCTTTCAACATAAATAACCAGATATTGCAGCACTTAGCTGCAAATGTCAGCCTTGGTGGGGGCCTGTGTCTGGGCACATGTGTTATGTGTGTGTGTTGTGTGTGCATGTGTGTGTGAACGTGGTCACCCTGCCCCCTGCTGGCTGGTCTGGTGAACCTCAGCAGGATGGCTGAGATATCAAAGGTAGAATTCCCAATATAGCCTGTAGCGTCGTTCTGCCGGCTCCTTCTCTCTCCCCCTGTGTGTGATGATGAGAGATATCAAGCTGCAACAAATCTGCAGTCATTGCTCAACCTGCTGCAGCCCGCTGCACTGCCATGACCACCTACAGGCCAAACGCTGCTACTGCGCTAATCTCTACACAGCCCTGCATGCAGTTTTCATTCATTTCTTTCATCTGCTGTAATAAAAGTAAATGGATGTCATTTACCCCAGAGAGTCTAATAAAAGTGGGCTGTGTGAGGTGAATATGAATAAGGGATTTAGATAATGTGCATCTAAGTGTACGACACAGATCTTAAGTATACTCTCATTAATTGAAAACTCAAACAGTGTCCCTCTGTTCCTCTCCTCCACACTTCCTCCTTGGCTTTTCCTTTTATCCTTTTATCTTTTAGTTTTTATGTTATTTAGGTCCCAAGTTTCCCCTCCTTTCTTTCTTTTTGTTTCTGCTCTGTCTATTCAGTGTCAACTACAACCCCACGTCAGTTTATTAGCATAACATGAGACGTGTACCTGTTTTTTTTACAACAAATAAGGAAATCAAGTTAATCAATCTATTTATTTGTCTGTATGTCTGTCTGTCTGTCTTTTTCTTCCTTTAGGCCAAGGGGCTGCCCCTCGCCCGGTATTTTCTCGCTCCATCTCGGTGACGGACGAGCGTTCCCTAAAGAAGATGGGAGTGAAGACAATGGACATGTCTGACCCCTCTACCTCCTCTGGGCCACAAAGCCCCATGCGCCTCAACTCTACTCCTGAATAATACCTAAAACACACTCATGCACACACACACATACAGCTATCACACAGAAATCAATGTTAACATCCAACATACTCATGTGAGGTTTCTTTTGATCAGTATGCAAAAAGTGATGGCATCCTGCAGACATTCATATCTCTTCATTGCAAAGCTATACAGCTGATGGCAATGTGATTGGGAAGAGGAGAGGCAACTTGCTCAGTTTTGTGCATAGGACAAAAAAATTACTAACTAATAGTAGAAAAGATTACATAAAGAGCCTGTATTTTGCCTTAATTTTGGTTCATAAATTCAAATTTGGAGACTTCTAGAGTATGTTTGCAATTACTAATGCTTAACAAACAGGTCAATGCTGTTTGGTGCCATGTTCTCAGTTGCTTTGTTTTCTGTCTATAATCTAAGCTTTGCACTGAGCTTGCTACCATTAGCCAATGAGCTTAAAGTGCTGTCAGAACAATGGTTGGATGTCACACTGACAGAATGTCACACTAGGTCTACTTAGGGACCTGGGGTAACAAGTCGTTTTCAGGCAGCTACTGGCACTGTAAACTGGGGAAGAAGGAGAAATCCTGATGCTGCAGGTTTTTTGTTTTGTACATAGAAGTATTACATCACATGGAGCAGATTTGCTCCATGTGATGTAAGGGGGGCTTGGGAAGCAGAAAAACATGACAACTTCCAATGAACTCTCAATTCTAAGAGAAATGCACTTTGCCTCTTTAAAGAAAATGATCCTCACCTACATGTGTATATCTCCACATGTAGGTGGAGACATACAGCCTCCACCTACATGTGTGTTTTCTGTTTGTCACAGCCAGAAACCATGACTGTTTTTAAAGGCTGCCGTGGGCCTGTAACCATCCCCCCCCCCCAAAACCATCAGGCATTGTTTGGGTAGCCAATCAATGCAGAGCTCATTATCCTCGCCTCCCTGCCCCATCTGATCAGAACATTTCCAAAGGGGAGGGGAAAAGAGCTGCATCTGATCCTCTACAGAGAGGAAGCATTAATCAAATCTTTGATTAATAGACACCCAAGACATGATATAACCGGTCAAACACACCAGGACATGGGACGTGTATGTGTTACCTTCAGCATGCGATTAAGCTTCACCATACTGTTCCCTGCTCTTAGATGATACTGTGGATACATCTAATGACATGTAATGTTGATCTAAAGGTGAAAAGTGTTCTCTTAGCCTTAGGCCCTGATGATTTATCTATCATAGTCACATTGTCCTAGTTACATCATGTCCTGCCTCTCAAATCCACCTCCCTAATGATGAGGAGTCTCCTGCAGTGAGCTGCAAGTGTGATCAGGCAACTCAGCAAGACTTCAGGGTCAGCCTGTCCTTATAGCTCCAGAAATCTTTAGTAGTGCATGACTGAAAACAGCTATACTGATATAAGAGCGATATTGATTTTTATCCATCTCTCCAGTAGAGTAAGAGAGTGTATTTCCCAAAAATGTCTTTAAACCAACTGTCGAATGTTTGTTTGTTCTTATGCACACGACCCTGCACAAGTCATAGCTTCACAAACACACATACACGTACACACAACATGCTTGCTTGAAGACAGTCTCCACTGTTGCCTTTGAAAATACTTCAGTGTCCTCAGAAGCCTTTAAATGCGGTGCATTTCAGTGCCATCTCTCCTTCAGCTCCTCAGCCACAGAGGAGCTCACCGACCACCAGCAGGGCTCTCGATTGTTTCTCAGCCCCCAGCCAGCAGCCTACAGACAGATGCATAAGGAGTTTAATAGAGTGGATCTAATGAGAAAGCGGAGGAGAACGATGGAGGCTGTCAATGCCATGGATCGGCTCCCCTCTCCACCTCAGCCAATAGGTCAGTCCTGGTGTATCGACAGAGGGCAGCGAGGCGTTGTATTGGTTCCTTGATCGCTTAGCTGAGAGCTGCAAATGGGTCAAGTCAGGGATAAACTTCAATTATAAGTCAATAATGTGAGCGTTTATAAGACTATTAGCGCCACTTTTTGTATACATGTAGAGGAAGAAAGGTTCTCGTTATCAGGGATGAACAAATTTAATGATGAAATGATACTTTCCTCTTGTGTAATTTGTAGAATTGGGGAGTGCCTTCACACCTGAGCTGTTTGATGATGATGATGATGTTCCAAAACAAGAGGGCATTCCCCCTTTGGCCCAAGTCTTTTGGACATTTGTGATCACAGAAATTGAACTCTGTTTTGGGACAACAACAAATTTGAGATAACTGAGAATAGGTGGTCTTGGCTTGCTGCTTATTGACCTTGGAGTGGTTCACTTGCAGACCGAAGAACGCAATCGACCCAGAAACTGAAACAAACAGGCTTACCAATCATATGGCAGTAGCTGCTGCAGCAGTGGATTTATGACCATGGGGCAGCTTTGATTACAACTGAAAGTAATATACAAATTATAGATAATAATTGGAATTTGCAGTCTAATAGGGTCTTTGCTGCTTTCAATGCTTGAGCAGTAATTAACACAAAACAGCTATAGGCTAACAATAAGCTCAGCCATCTTATCCGCAGAACATGACATGACTCTACACCAGAGGTGCCCAAACTATGGGCCAAGGTCTAAAGGACACCTAATGCTCATTTTCATTGGCCCTGAACAAACTCTTAAAGGTACTGTGAATAGTGGCTGGCATTGGAACATGGTGCCTTTTACTTTAAAAATTAATAAAAGCAAGAAATATCATAGCAGCAAATCAACCAGTCAAGCTAAATTTCTGCACTGTCTGCAACAGCACCAAGTTTGTAAAAGCATATGGTGCCAATCATTTTTAATCACTAAGCACCAGCACTCCTTTAAAGTTCATACCTTTGTGCAGTTTGTTCATGTTTTGTGTCTGAATGTGGAGATGAGCCATCTACCCTTTTGGCTGTATCATTGTCACCCTGATCAGTGGCCGATCATGGAGTAGCAAGAGTTGACCAGGGTTTACTGAAACCTCCTGGCCATCCCAAAGCCTAGACTTTGATACAGTAAAGCTGAGGAACATCAATGTGGCCCTGTCACCTGTTTATTTTTCAGAATGTGGCTCTTGATTAAAAAAAAGTTTGGACACCCCTACTCTACAACAACTTGTTAAACAAGTTGTTTAGTTCTGTGCTGCCTTTTGAAGCAGATAATTTATCCTTGTCATGTTCTGGACCCTCAATTTTACCAAGCTGCTCTCTACTTCTGCAGCCAATGTCCACATTAGTAGTTCTTCTTGAAAAGAGAGGCCTTTCAGCTTTGGTTTTTTTTTGGTTTGTTTGTTTGTTTGGGGTTTTTTTTGTTTTAGAAAATAATCCCTTCCAGTCAACATGACAATTCAAATATGCAGTATTAGATGCTGTCAGTTGCATGCAATGGCGTCTGTATCCTTAAGTAGTGTCTGCCATGCCTCTGCAGAGACTGTCTTATTTTTAAATGTATTCACTGACCCAAAGGCCAACCAGTGTTATGGTTTAACTTGTGACCATGTTAACTGGTGTTAACATGCACTCTCTGAAAATTTTATCATATGCACTTTTCAATCTGAGCCATATCTGATGAGCTAGATCTGATACTAAAATGAAATAAAAAAAAGGCATTTGTGAGTTCTTGTGTTGCTTTCAACTTCTGTTGCAACAATAGCAACCACAAGCAGGCAGTTAAGGGTTTCAACAGTTAATCCTTACAAAGTAACACAAGGTATCATCCAAAACCTTGACAGGGTTTGTGTAGTCGCAGTGTTGTATGAAGCAGCATCATAGCAGGAGAGCATCTGTGAGTATTTGTGTAAGCATCCATAAAGTCCATTAACAGAAAAAAAAATCATTAAAGCATAACTCTATCGTAATCAGAAGTACTAATGTTGCACGGTGACATCACAAGGAGGGGAAAACCAACGTACACATACGATGAGATGTTGGATGTCAGTGGCGCAGTCTGATAGTGTGCTTTGCGGTAATTGGAAGGTTGCAGGTTCGAGCCTAGCTTTGGCTGTCACATGGGCAAGACACTTTACCTCAAACTGCTACCACTGCTGGGTAAAGGGTGTGCAATTGGGTATGAAAGAGCTGATGTGTAACTGACAGAGAAACTCTGAACCATCAGTGAATGAATGTGAGGGTAAGAGGGTAGATGTGACCTCGATGAGAAGCTCCTTTGAGAGTCAAAGAGACTAGAAAAGTGCTATAAAAGCTTAAGTCCAGCATTAACATTTGTTATACCAAAAATACCTATCTTCATCAGAACACTGTAGACAGAATTTCTGAAATCCTCACCCTGGTTGAAATCCTCCAACTTGTGTGTTTTTATTGACCCAAAATACCCCTGGAGTGTGTAGTAAATAGGTCAATCTTACAGAATGTTAGAACAAAATCTGCTGCTTAGTGAGCCGTAACCTGCTGGTGGTGCTCCTCTGCGAACACTGCTACAGAGTGACCGTGTTTACTGTTTACTGGTGCCTTCAGCCTCCAGAGCAGTGGTTGTCATTGTTACAGCAGATGTTGACACCAGGAAGACAACTCACACATGCCTCTCCGTGTTCTGTTTATTATCTTGATGTCTAAATCAATCTAGAACATGACTACACGCAGAGATATGTATATATATTTTAGTTGAGAACATACATATCTTTAAATAGTTTCATATTTTTTCATTCCAGAAAAATCCTTATTTATCCTTATATTGGCAGGTAGCAGATGGACTTAAATAAGTTACCAAATAATTAAATATTGCTCACAACCTGATATTTTAAATGATCAAAATAGCATGTTTTAAGGTGATAAGATTATTTATGACTACATTTATTTATTTTTTATCGTTAAGCAAAGAAAACTTAGCAGAAACCCCAGAGCCATGCGACTTTCAAAGAACCAACAATAACCTAATAACAGCCTTTGAAAACAGGTTCAGAATTAAAGCATAGCATTAGAGAACAGCTAGCCTATTCATTGAAAAAAATAACATTCATTTTACTTTGGAAACGCACTTTTAGTATAGCAGTACCGTACATTCAGGCCTGGGATGTTGTGTATTACACTTCATAAACATGAGAAGTCTAAGACTTCACGTTAATGAAGTGTTTTGACAGGATTATTTGAAATAAATTGTCAATTGAAATCATGAAAAAGAGTTTTCTTTTCTTAAATTTCTGGTTCATTTTCTATTTCTTTTCTTACTTCAAGTGGCAATAAAACACCATCATAGCAAACAAGCTACAAGTGTGAAAGCACCCCTGTTGTTTTAATGAAGTTTATTTACCAATCAAATTCATGTTGTAATCACCTTGTACAGTCTTCTGTAAGTAATTTTTATCAATAAATAAAATTTTAATGAAGTGAATTTGTCTTAATTTCTCTCTGAGTAAGCAAAAATTGGACTCAGCGCCCACCCTATCAGCCATGTTTGATCAGTATTGACCTGTAAAGATGGACTGGCTGCTGGCACATCACATCACTCACATGTAATCTACTCACCAATTTCACACTTGTGTGCTTTGTGGGACCAGCTCCAGCAACAGTGGACATAAAGAGAGGCAGACGCTCGGTCCACATGAAGCTTTAAGCAGTTTTTCCTCCTTCTCTCAGAAGCACAAAGGAGGAGAATAATGAATGTTTAACAGATGCAGGGTTGTGAGCTGGGCGTGTGTGCGTGTCTGTTATCTGCAGATCTCTTTATTGTTCAGGATTTCAGGGCAAAAGTCCAGGCTTTTCACGTAGAGACGTGCAGGTTCGGTTTGACTGACAGACATGGCAGCCAGCTTCAAAAGCTCACATTATGGGGCTCATTATGGCATCTTTTGTCTTGACAAATCAAGAGCCAGCATGACACTTTGTTGTTAGCTTTCCTACATAGGGCTTGTAGACGTGCATCCACACACATACAAACATACATGCACGCACAAAACTCTTTATCTTAATGTGTCTCCTTACAGTAGCAGCAGGAGGCTGATATAAAAGAGCGAGTGCTCAACACAGCCAGCAGTGCTCACAAGTGCTGCAGAGGGAGCACAAACTGCCGGCTGCACTGCACTAACATCACCTCTTTCTCTTTTACCTCTTTGTGTCTCCCATTAAATTTTCTTACTCATTACTGTCGCCCCCCTTCTTTAACTTCTCCTGTTTTCTTCCTTTCTTATTCTTCCCTTGATCTCCCTTTTCTTTCACTCCTCTTTATCTGCATGTCCTCTTCCTCCTTCCTCAAGAGGGCCTCAAAAGAAGATGTACCGTGTTCATTATATGGAAATGTTCCCCGTGGTGCATTATCATAGATCCTGACCCTGTAGCGCTGAATCATCTCGCTATTCCCCGTTCGCCTGTCAGACCCCACAAATAGCTCGACAGGGGAGCGACAAGACGCTCTCTAGAGCTAGAGAGAGTTGGCTGCAGCTCTGTACCCTGCACTACGCAGACGCTTTCATGTGAAACCTTGAGCTGACCACCTATGGGCACACAGGAGAGGGAGATGGGAGCGGAAAGAGGTGGAATAAAAAACAATGAATGGAAGATAAGAGGGAAAAACAATAATGCTTACTAAAGAATCACATTTATGAAGTCACACAGCTCTTAAAGGCCAGAAATTAAGCAAAATTCTATTTTTCTGGAGAGGATCAAAAGCATGTATGTGTGTGTGCCTCTACACAATCCCTCCTCCACCTTAATGGCATTTTGCCTAACCACACTGATGTACAAGCTTCTCCTTCAGATCAATACACACTCTCCATTCACTAGACAGACAGTAATGCAACTGCCTCATTTGTTTGACGCTTCGTGTGTGTATGTGTGTGTGTGTGTGTGTGTGTGTGTATGTGTGAGAATGACTTTGAAACAGGTCCCCATTCTGCTGCACAGCCTCTTTAAATCAGCCGTTAAAGTATAGTGACCATTAAGCCACATAGTTTAGCATGTCACTAACTTAATGGCTTCTTCCCCATGCCAACACTGCTTTATGAGGATTCATTTGGAGTGTGTGTAGGTGTGAGCATGTAAATCCATCCAACAGAGGACTTGATACTGAAAAGAGGACCTTTGGAGGCCCACTGTTGGTCTTCATTTAAATTAAGTTATAGACAAACTCACTTTAGGATTAACTTAAATTTTTTGAAAATTAAAAAATATGTGTTTTTAAGTCCTAGCGCCGCCCCCTACAGGCTAATGTTGGTCTCAATGGGTCACTTACTCGTGTAACTCACACTCTTCCATTAGCATTGATTGTTTCTACTGCAGGCCCGCTCTGAAAGTGGGGCTCTAACAAGCTACATGAAGGATCATGTCTTCTTGAATAATTTTTTTATACGTAAACTTTGGGGGATTTTGTAACTTAACTAAAGGTCACAAGTTGTGCAAAATTCAGTGTTTAATGATTTCATACAAGAATGCATCTAAGGTCTATCTGCACCTTTTCTTTTTCTAGGCTTAAAATGCCAAAGATTACACAAAGCAGAAAGTAAAAAGCTGTGTGAAGGGGACATGATAAATCTCCATTCAAGTCACCAGAGATGAAAGTAACTGATTACATTTACTCAAATTACTGTAATTGAGTAGCTTTTTTGTGTACTTTACTTTATTGAGTAGTTTTTCGAAGATGTAATTTTACTTGTACTGAAGTAAGCTTGAACGACAGTAAAGTATTTGAGCACATTTGTAAACCGATGAAGTACTGAGTCAGTTTTCACATCTGCTTTAAAACAGTCAACAGACAGTTGCAGGCTTTTGTAAGTTTGTTGTGTTTGTCTGTAAGAAGTACTATAATACACCCCATTGTGCAACCTGGACACATCATCAGTGATGTTCCCAAGGTCATCGGGTGTTTCAGGTCTTACATCAGACACCCTCACCCAGGCAACCCAGCCGGGGGTGTTCAGGCCCCGATTTGTGTCCAGGTAGCGCACTACACCACTCGTCCCCACTCCTCAACCAGAGTCACCGTGAAGCCTTTTCTGCTGCTTCCAGGATGTTCTTGATTGCTCTTCGCCTGTGCAGTCCACAAATGCCTAGGAGCCCCAGGACCTGGTGCAAGGACTTGCCTGCAAAGCCCCTGCAGCCCACCCGTTCCTCCTGCACTTAACTACAAGGTCCGCATACTTTGCCCTCTTCCTCTCCTGAGCTTCCACCATTCGGCCCTCCCAGGGGACGGGTATCTCAAGTAGCACCACCTGCTCGCTCGCCATGCACATTAAGACCATGTCCGGCCAGCTAAACAAGGTCACAATGAATTTTCATGACATTTTTAGGGAATGTTGGTCGTAGCACACGGAAGAAGTTAAAAGGTTTTGGTGGTGATCTAAATCTGAATGCAGATTCAGATTCATTAACATTGAAAGGGCAGTTTTTACATTTTCAAGAATACTCAGTTAAGAAAGTCCAAAATACCTTGGCTGAGGTTTGCGCTGTCTTAGCACCTCTAGTTTATGTTTTAAACAGCAATCAGAGAAAGAGAGAGAGAGTAAAGTTCATGAATAGTCAAATTTTTAATCCTTTTCAGCTAGTTTACACTGGTCCTGGATCCCCATACATGCTTACAAGGGACTTTTCTGACACCTATGATGATGGTTTCATTTTTCATCAAACTCATTTAATTCATGTCTGAAAGAATTGTTTAAAGACGTCAGTTTAAATCACTGAAATAAAAAATATTACTTTTTCTCTAGGAAACATCTAGCAACCCCCTCTTGGTGTCTTGCAGCCCCCTTAAGATGTTCCTGACCCCATTTTAAAAATATCACTCTTAAGATGTAGATGTGCCTCCAGATTTTAAGCCCTGTGCTCTAAGGTTTACTGTGGCTGCACAAGCATGCCTAGATAGTCCTTCCACTGGAGAGGTTGTGGCTGAACAACAATGCCTGCCTCAGGGTGTGTCTTCTTTCTTGGGAGGGTGGCATATCCCATAATGACATTAGAAGGGATTAGAAAAAATTGAGCTGACACGTTTTGAAAATTGGAGCAAGCAAAGGAGGGAGAGGAGGAACAGGCCACAAAGTGTATTCTGCATAATGTATGACCTTTAATGACAAGAGGGCTCATGTTTGGACTTTGCAGAGTAAATGCCCGTCCCCCATTATTGGAAAAGTACCAACAGATGCCACAAGCCCACGTCATGAAAACTGAAGTGCAAGTGGGTTTTTTTTTTTTTTTTTTTTAATTAAATATTTTCTCCAACCAAATGTGGTATTTTTTATCAAGCTTATCTTTTACATTAATGAACAGAAAATAAATACAGCAATGGTTGCAGCATGCAGTGTCAAGGTATAGAGTTAACACTTGAGTAGTTAAATAAGATACTCTGAGAGAGCATTACTAACGCTGCAGTACTGATCAAAACTCACACTGTTTTGTATTTTAACTCCAAAAAGAGTTAACAATTACACTTGATGAGAGTTAAAGTACCAGCTCTCCAAAAAGAGTGAAACAACACTTATTGGTGTGGACCCATAAAGGCACTTAAGAAGTGTTAATGTTAACTCTGATAGTGTTCATTTGTGTATGCAGATTTTTGCTGAGTATTTTGCTGTGTTTATGTTGAGTTTAATTTGCAATAAAACAAACCAAGACAGATGTGCTCTATGTTTTCAGATATAATACTAAGTTTAAGTGACATCTCTCATTTCAAGTCTAGAAAACTTTTCCTCAAATTTAAGGACAAAGGTTTTAAAGATTTTGATTTAAAAATTATCTTTAAACTGTTAACGATGGATTTCAACAAACTTTCTCATAGAAAAAAACTGATCACCTGGTCTGAAAAAATCTACAGGGGGTAGTAAACCCCTTGAAAGTCTCATTAATTTGTCACATTAAGAGGATATTGAGCAAGGGGGAATATAGGACCCTTGGTACTCAGTTACGCTCCCCTGCAGTCCCCTGTTAGCTATGAGACAATGACAAATGTTTCCCCTTGTAGAGCGTGGAGCGACAGCCACACTCCAGCACAGATGTAAGGACAGAAAGTACACAGGAAAGACAATACCAGTGTAACCTTACTAATCCTTTTTAATAATCATCTCATTTATGTTTAAAATGCTTTCTTTAAAAATAATGCAGTAGAGCGTTGTCTGACCAGTGGACAAAGGCTGACATCACGAGAAAAGTTCTAATCTGCTGCTGAGACATTTTTATATGAAATAATTTGATGGCAAATACTAAGATATTTAAGAGATTAGAAATCAGTTTTTGATTAACTTTGCCGGCATGATGAATAAGTAACATTCAATACATTACTTCTTGACCAAAATGACGTTTCATTTGCACTCTAGGGGTGACCTTGACATTCTCTGATTAAGATTTTCTTCAAAAAGGAGACTTAATCAGGCCTGTGGATACTTCATTAAAGTGATAATAGTTTGTGACAACGCTAATGTTTCAAGTGGTTTGAAAAGCACTTTAAGATGCTCAGACCTGATTTTTATTCAAATAAGACTGAATACACACTTTGTCAACAGAGTGCAGTTTGTCATGATATTTAGCTCAAAGTCTAAGTGGATAAAGAGCATTTCTTTCTTTCTTTTCTTAAATTCAGTGATATTTGTAATGCTCCAATTAGGGCCGGAGTGGGACTCTGTTTCAGCCCTGGAGTTTAATGGTACAACAGCCCATTTTGGCTTGCAACTTTTTGGTATAATGTTAGCATTATGAGTATAAATGCCTGAAAACACTGCAGTATTCTCTACATCCACATTATTAAACCTGCATTTTATAATTTCATCTGACTTGGAACTTGTTTGCATTGAAGCAATAAAGATATATTGGATTATTTTAGATACCTCTCATTCTGTTCCCGTCAGTTCTGAAGTGGGTGTTTTTAATGATAAAACTGTTCTTCTGTTACTGGTTTTACTCCTATTTTGTGGAAATAAACACAACAAATTGTGATCAGGGATTATTGTTCATGCTGTGTGGGAAAACAGCTTATCTGTGCCTATTGTCAATTCACAGCAACAAATGGTCTAGTAATATTGTTGGGTCTTTTAAGTGCTTCTGCCACAAAGTTCAAGTTTGAATTTTTAATTGATGTTGCCCAAGTGTTTTTCTGTCCATTTACACCTCTACATTTTTTGTTACATTTATATAGTTTCACTTTTTAGTTTCCCTCATTTTCAATTGTCCTTAGATCTGGTCCGTTTCAGTGATAAAAAAAAAAAAAAGGGCTAAACTGTATTCTTTGTGTCAAATTAACACTGAATCCTACGTACCCTCTCTGATCTCATGGGCTGGTGGCTTGTGTCTTTATTAGCCTAGTGATGAATTAAGTGAAACAACCCTGTTTAAGGTCACTTTCATCTAATTCTGCCAGACTTGGCTTGGAGGTGAAGCTGCAACATTGTTGAATTTTTCATTGTTAGCATTCACGCTGTGCTGTCCAGCAAACTTAAGCCTTTCAAATCTTGTGTAATATAGCCACCCACCACCTAGCTGGGGCTGTAACTGCAGTTTTTGGTTCTGCCATCTGGCCTTTCATTGCACCATGACCCCAGAGACACACAACCAAGTATCGAGAATAAAAGATCATCTACCTTGAAGCGGCTCAGAAGTATTTTGATCTAAAAGAAGTTTGGAAATGTAATTTTGGTATTATTTCTTCCCTATAATGATACCAATTGGTATTGTTTAGACTGTTGGAAAGATTGATTAGTCATCTTTACTATGAGGTAAAACTTGTTAGGATTGTGCATTCCTTGAATGTGCAACACAGCTCAACGGGAGGGTAGCACAAAACTGGAACTGTTTCCATAGGACCAAGTTTAATGAGACTAGTGAAGTCAGAGACATACCTCAAAGTGGGAACACCCCAAGGAGACCAGTTTCTCACACTTGCTTTACTGAGGGCCCATAGGCTTCCAAAGGAAAATGGAATTTTGGTACATTTTTGGGGCTGTACCCACACGTTTCGCTGTGTTGCTCATTCCACAAATGAACAATCCTTACAAGACTTTCTAACAATATAGAAACAATTCTAATTGGAATTACTAAAGGGGAGACATAGTCCACTGAAAATAACAGTTCCAAACTTTTCTTGGGGAGTGCATGAAAGATAAAACTGTATTTAAGCTGTGTCAGATGAAATCTGATGTATTGACAGGAGGGTTGTGTTAACATAGCTAGCACTGACTTGCAGATTTTTATCATTTAGAAGAACTACAGGCTACTGGTGCTAGCAATCCTAAAAGTAGCTGCAGTCTTCTGGGTATTGTCTATTTACACTATGTTGGCTTGCTTACCTTTGTATTTGGACATATTCAGGCCACAGTGTGCTGCTTTCTGGTTCTCTTCCCTTGTTTGGTTCTTGTTTGGCTCTTTGGCTTCCACATCCCTCACAAACTAATTTGTTTTGCTTGTAAGTGAAACCAGACCACTGTTTTTAAGTGTACCAGAGTTTGGTTCATTGGGCTGTACTGAAGTTCACATGAGCTTCATGCCACCCTAAATCAGGCAAACTTTCCTCTAAAGCAAACACATTAAGTGTGAACACAGCCTCAGCTTGGCAGTTGTGGTAAACATTAGAGCACAGCACCAGAAAGCTTAGGCAGCATCCATGTCTTGAGAGGGGCATGGTCAGACACAGCTCGTGTTGATGTACCCCAAAACAGCCCACAGAGGGTTTTTTTGTAGTCAAGCCAAAATCCAGTATCCAAGCTGATTTTTGGACATGTCTGGGACTAGAGTAAAATAGTTCAGAGAGCTCTACAGGTATTAATAGTCTATTGAATGTCTTTTATCACCCATTGTGTGGTAATCTGGCATTGGTATGGCTTGTGTGTCTGTTTGAATTCCTACAAGTGTAAGCCTTGCATGTGACTGAATGGTAAAGTCAAGATGCTTGTGTTCCCTCATTACAGTGTCAGCAATACAGTTTTTAGTCCACTCAACCACATAAATGACTTCAAATCCTTCGTGTATTAAGCCTCACCACTGGGAACCCAATTTGTAACCTCTGCCCACTAATACGTTAACTGGACTTTATCTGGGGACAGGCAGAGTGTAAAATTCATACAGTATCTGAGAAAACTAATTGAACCAATTAAGGAAGTGAATGTGGATTACCGTGGGACTGTGAACACACACAGCACCCCCTGGAATAGAGTTGGAGACCAGTGCTTTCACGCCATAATCGTTGTCATTGCAAATGGATGGCGGTGAGGGTGCAGTGTGCTGAGCATGAACGCAGCCAGAGTTAGCTGGCTTTGCTTTCACACTGATGTGTTTTCATTTTCTTAGCAGCTGATCCCAGGGCTGCTATCCAGGGCAGTAATTAATTACGTGCCCTGATAAAGAAAGAGTTGAGGATAATTGTAAAAGCTGTTCCCTGGCTTGTATGTACTCTCACATCAAACACAAACACAAAGGCAGCGTTCATTTCTCACACATTCACACATTTGCTTGAGGAGAGTAAAAGCAAAGAAATAAACAATAAGATCTGCAGAAACTTGCACCAAAATAAGAGCCTTGGGAGCTTCTTGTTTCAAATATCTTAATCAGCAAGATGGTAGAGCCTCCAAATTTTAATTGTCCCACCATGACTATTAATTACATAACAGCCATCTCAGGCAGCAGGCCCATATGTTTGCTAATGGGAGAGGATGGATAAGAATAGAGAGTGGAATATATCAGCATACAAT
Organism: Cetoscarus ocellatus; assembly: GCA_037902135.1. Lineage (NCBI taxonomy): Eukaryota > Metazoa > Chordata > Actinopteri > Labriformes > Labridae > Cetoscarus > Cetoscarus ocellatus. The sequence goes on along the minus strand of JBAMNC010000666.1, from coordinate 90,657 downwards.
GGTTTATATTGATCTACAAAGGTAGCAATGCATTTCCCCTCCAGGATGTACATGCAAACAGTCCTTTTTATGTGAGCTCCCAAGAACAATAATAAACAAATAACTGGAAACACTGCATACCCTGAAAGAACAATGTATTGTGGTGTTGTATAGGAGACAAGATTACTCTAAAACAAGCTATAAGGATCAACTATTACATTTCTGTAAAACAAAAGATGCTCCTAAGGCTGCAGATGCTCTTTATTGTTCTAATTTTGCAACACATTTTTCTGGAGGGGGAAATACTCACCATGTATCATTTATGTCTACAAAATACTAAATTTGATTGGCAACTGTTAAGTCACAAATTAGGACAAAAACAAAATCATGTTTGTTTACCTATTAAAGGAGACATAATGAAAACCCCTGTTTTTATATTTTAGTACACATATTTGGGCATCTGAGACTACCCACATTGGTGGGTATTTTTAAAAACTAAGGTTTTCTGTTCATTTTGGCCCTCTGTCCATATGGAAACAGACTTTTAGGTTACTGCAACCAGCCTCAAGTGGACAATCTGGGTACTACAGGTTTTGGCACTTCCACATGGACCTCTATTTACCTGGTTTTGGGTCTGAAATGTCACATTCTGCACCTCTCCACAGGGTTTTGTCACTCTATGCAACATTGTCACTGTGATCAAAATGATCAGATATAAACAAGGAAACATTTACTCAACATGTCTGCTATCACCAGTTAACCCGTAAAACCAGTTGGACATGGTAGTAGGAATAGATATGAAATAAAACAGCTATTTCATAAAAACTGCAAAAAAGTGCACATTTTGCACATAGTTACAAGGTAATAAACAATGTTTAACAATGCAGATATATGCATTTTTGCATTTTTGTGTTGTGGGATTTTTGTTTTTTAAAGCAGCCGTGTGGATTGGGTTATTCTAAAAAGGAGGAAAACTTGCATTTTTAAATATACCTGCCTACATGTGGACTACTCAGTGGTAATTGGTCAGCTCAGCACTGCTCGATGTCAGTAACTCTGTATTCATTCTATGGCCTCTGCTCTGCAGTGAGCTTACCAGCCACAGCCAGTGGGCTCAAACTGCTGATGAAACAACTATAGGATGTAACATTTGGGGAAGCGGAGAAAAGACCCTCTTCAGGCAGCTACTGGGACTGTAAAGACAGTGGGAGAGGAAGATGTCCTGACCACTTACTTTTTGTATTGCACACAGAAGTACTCTATTATAAGGGGGAGACATGTACAACAAACTGAAGGACATAAAAAACTTGAACAAGTATAATATGGGCCCTTTAAAGCGGTGAGAGATAGACCACATACTCAGGATGACCCTGCATAGGAAATGTTAAATTGTATATTTTAGAGTGGGTCATTTTTATTGGCCATTTTATTTCATTTATCTTTCTACAGACCAATTTGCATTCAAGCAAATAAGCAATAAAAGCCATCTTCTTAAAGCTTGTGTAAACTCTTATATATATGCATACCTTTGAGGACAAGAGGCACCTATCTGCCTGGAGAGGAGAACAGTGATAAGTTAACACTGTAAGAGCCTTTAAGGGCTGCTGTGGCAAACCTCTTTTGACATATGAAGCACATTAGTATGTTGCACCTTGGTACCACCATTTAGCATATGGGGTTTTGTATGTACCCTCCTCTGGACTGTCATAGCAAAGACATGCAATATCTCACTGGAAGTCTGGGTAAATCTCTATGTCAGATTTGCAGGTCATGTTGACGGGTGGTTCCTGACTGAGTGTACAGAAGGAAACAGGCAGATACATGTCAACAGATGATTGGTTCCTTAGTGACAGTTCAGGGTGACAGTGAGGCGTCGGGTGGCTGGCACAGTGGAGCAGAAGGATGCTTTCATTTCTCCTGACTCACCTGTCACTGCTGCAATTTACACTTTTGTAGCCCCTTGTTTTTATGTTTGCCAGGTCTGCAAACAAAGACTTTAGTTCTTTTGTTTGGGAGCTGTGAGGCGTCCTTCCATATCTATTCATTTCAGCCTTTTTTGGAGCTGTCTGATGTTACTTACCACTTTATTTCCTTTTAAGACCTAGCCTCTCTCCAAGACTGTATACTGTGAACTATATGTTGCATGCAGTCAATACCAGGTCCTACTTTCCTCTGTATTACAGACAAAAACAGAAAGTTTAATGTCACAAGAATAAGTTATTCTCACAACACAGCAACAATTGGATGAGTTTTTAATTAAGCCATACTGTAGCTGCAGTTTTCCAACAAACAACTATGCACAATAACTTAATAACTTTAAAACACAATAAACCCTTGAAAATTAAGGGAATCTTCTTTTGCATTTCACAACTTTGTTAAACAGTTCATCTAATTCTAAAAATTATGACTTAAGCAGTTTTAAAGTTTGCCAAATGTTTGAAAATTTACAGAATTTAAAATGAATTTGTAAATAATTTTTAGGTATGCGCAAGATTACTGGCATTATATCTGCATGGGAGATATTTGCTTCAGAACCTTAATATTGGCTCAGGTATGAACATCACCACCAATATTTACTGCCAGTATTTTAGCCTTAAAGGTTAATATCAAGTTTGTTCAATATTTGCATACTGATTTTAATTTGAAAATAAAAGGTCAAAAAGGATTGTTTTTGTCAGCATATTCAGAAACAGCAGATTTGTTCTTTTAGCTTATGAAAAGGCACATTGATCTTGATTTGACTGTTATTGTGGAAAAACATATTTCGCATTTAGTGTAGATGTAATTTGTGTTTATCAGTATCAATATTGTTATGAGCTGAATGAATTTTAAAATATTGGCAAATTGGCATTAAAATCAATAATGTTGATCCAAGTTAATTTTGTTTATACAGGGTGGACCATAAGTTTCCATAATAGGAAAATGTATAATGTATATTTTTGATGTTTCAGAGACCCTGGAAGATGCGTTTGACGCATCTTCTAGTTTATAGCAAAGCAAATGCAAAACCACAAAAATCTGCAGTTCCTTAAACGTCCACTTGGGGCTGGCTGCAGGGGCAGAGTCATTCACATACACAATCCATATTAAAAGGTATATGTTTTACATGTTTACAGTCTGGTTTAAAACATGTTTTCTGGTTGAATCAGTTCATGTCTTTACAGGCACACACAGTGCGCAGGGTGATTCTGGTTTTGAGAAGGATATTAGTTATGGATAATAGGGGGCATGGCTGATATGAATGCAAGCCTGAGCTCTGTAGCTGGTAGTTAGGATGCTTAAAGAGACCACACTTAACCTTAATTCTGGTTTCTTAGTAAAGTCAAACTTTGTATTTAGGGTCTTGTTAAGTACAGTCTTGAAATTATTCGGCACATATGGTGGCCCTGAAGTGTAAACTGCAACAGCAAATAACTAAACACAACAGGAAATAAAAAAACATAACAGCAAATAACTAAACACGATGGCAAATTAAAAAACACTACAGCAAATACCTAAACACAACGGCGACGAACTAAACACAACAGCAAAGAACTTAACACAATGACATAAGCTACCAGAAGAGGTAGGTACTTGTAGGCCATATCAGTCATGGCTGATTGGACGAGTGTGTTTGTGAAGAGAGAGAGAAGGAGGATTTGATTGGACGAAGGCGCAGTTCAACCCTTGACCAGGAAGGGATTCTGCCCTTAGTGTGCTCCACTCAGGATGGAAATATCATGAACATAACGGCCGAAAAACTCTAAGGCAGGGGTCTCAAAATTGCAGAACATATTTTTTAGTCCCTTATGGCAGGGGTCTGCCACCTTTCCAATCAACAGAGACATTTGCCATTCATGTTCTGAAGAACCCATTCATGCACGAGTTATTTCATCTTATCGGACAGAATGCCCAAGACAAGTTTTTTCGTCTTGGGCATTCTCTACTCTACTCTGGTAGTTGGCACTCTTATGTGGAGAAGTTCTGTTCTCCTGTGACCATAAACAAACAAGAAACATCCCTGAGGGAACGACAGAGCTGATGTGCACATTGAGATGAAAGAGAGAAAAAAGCGCTGACGCTGTGCAAAAATCAAACCTAAATGGACGATCCAGTTCATTTAGAGTTCGAATTTGTGACCTTTTGGTCCCTTGTTTGCTCACTGGGGGGATGATTTATCAGAATATTATCTAAATAACTGTGGACTTACCGTAAAAGCCTTTCTGTGTCCATCTGAGAGATGATGGATATTTTTTTATGTAGATAAAATTAAATTTATCAATGGATAACATCAGAACAAGTTTATGCGTCGTCAGGACGCACGGCTGTGCCATTATGGAGCACACCGCGGTGACTGGTGGTTCATTTATGAATTATATTGAACTCCATTAGCTCTCACGTCCATCTCTGTCTGTTTTATCACAGCCCTGCTTAACTTTTCTCTAGTTTTGGGAGCTCAGAGGGGCGTAATATGTGCACTTTCTCCGTAGGTGCGTAATATGTGTGCGTGTTGTCCTGATCAGACGGGAAAGGCTCACGAGCGGTTTACGTTGTGTTATTAGTACATTTGTAAATATAAATGTAGCTGTCCAATCCATAAACTTGTTCTGATGTTATCCATTGATAAATTTAATTTTATCTACATAAAAAAATATCCATCAACTCTCAGATGGACACAGAAAGGCTTTTACAGTAAGTCCACAGTTATTTAGATAATATTCTGATAAATCATCCCCCCAATGAGCAAACAAGAGACCAAAAGGTCACAAATTCGTACTCTGAATGAACAGAATCGTCCGTTTAGGTTTGATTTTTGTGCAGAATCGGCGCTTTTTTCTCTCTTTCATCTCAACGTGCACCTCAGCTCTGTCGTTCCCTCAGGGATGTTTCTTGTCTGTTTATGGTCACAGGAGAACAGAACTTCTCCACGTAAGTGTGCCAGCTACCAGATTTCAATAAAAACACGGAATGACGAAAAAACTCGTCTTGGGCATTCTGTCCGATAAGATGAAATAACTCGTGCATGAATGGGTTCTTCAGAACATGAATGGCAAATGTCTCCGTTGATTGGAAAGGTGGCAGACCCCTGCCATAAGGGACTAAAAAATATCGTCAGTAAGTCTGAGACCCCTGCCTTAGAGTTTTTTCGGCCGTTATGTTCGTGATGTTTCTTTCCTGAGCTGAACACACTAAGGGCAGAATCACTTCCTGGTCGAAGGTTGAACTGCGCCTTCGTCCAATCAACACATCCTTCTCTCTCTCTTCACACACACACTCGTCCAATCAGCCAAAACTGATGTGGCCCAGAAGTACCTACCTCTTCTGGTAGCTTATTGTCATTGTGTTTAGTTATTTGCTGTAGTGTTTTTTAATTTGCTGTTGTGTTTAGTAATTTGCAGTTGTGGTTTGCACTTCAGGGCCACCACAAACACAGTATATCTTTGTGTTACCTCAAGAAGTCATTTTAGAGATAAAAATAACAATGGATTCCTCTGAGAGGTCTTAGACAATATGTTAATGGATACTTAAGTCTTAATTTCATGCAAACGCCCACATGCTTTATCATTCTCCAGCTGCTCACAAAACATCTATTACAATTTTCCATAGCTGTAGGCCAAGCTTCTCTGCATTTTTATATTAAAGTGATAAAATGTTTTTTCAGTAAGGTGATTTTGTAGCAAGCAAAGATGGAACTGTCATTATGGCATCATATGGAGGGAACAATGAGTGAAATCAAAAGTAGGAGCAAAAAGACACAAATCATAGTGCCCCAGCTGCATGGCTTACCTTTATTTTAGGTTCCAGTCAGATCTATAGCCACTGCCTCAGGGAACAAAAGTAGCCATACAGTGGTATAAGTCATCAATCTGTGGTGCTCAGTGAATTGAAGGAGTTCATTTGTCATGTAGTGTAGACATTTTTACTTTACAATGGATTTTCCCTCTGTGATTGTTGAGCAGTGCTGCAGAATCATACATCTTGTGAGCTTGCGCTTGTTTTTTGTTCCTTTGGTACTGTTGTTAAACCCAAAACAGAGATTGGTTCAGAGGAGGGTTCTTTCTTTGTGAGTTACTTTATTTTTTTAATAAACCCCAATTCCAATGAAGTTGGGACATTTTGTATAATATACATTTTTAAAAAAAAATTAAATGATTTGCAAATCCTTTTTTACCTACATTCAAACTGATAGACATCAGAGTTTTTGCAAATGCACTCTAATCTTGAATTTGATGCCAGTAACACCCTCTAAAAATCTGGGACAGGGAAATGTTTACCACTGTGTTACATCACCTTTCCTTTTAACAACACTTAATAAGTGTTTGGAACCTCAGGGCACTGTAATGAAAGCTTTGTAGGAGGAATTCTTTCCCATTCTTGCTTGATCTACAGCATCAGTCACTCTATAGTATGTGATCTCCAATGTGATATTTTTGCGCTTCATAATGCACCACACATTTTCAATGGGAGACAGGTCTGGACTGCAGGCAGGCCAGTCCAGTACCTGCACTCTTTTACGACAAAGCCACACTGTTGTAACGTGCAGAATGTGGCTTGGCATCATCTTGCTGAAATAAGCAGGAATGTCCCTGAAAAAGATGTTGCTTGAACGGTAGCATATGTTGCTCCAAAACCTGTATGTACCTTTCAGCATTAATGGTGCCTTCACAGATGTGCAAGCTACCCATGCCATCGGAACTAACATCCCCCCATACCATGACTGATACTGGCTTTTGAACTTTTCACTGATAACAGTCTTGATGGGCCTTTTCCTCTTTATCCTGGAGGACAAAACATCCATGATTTCCAAGAACAATTTGAAATGTGGACTCATCCAACCACAGCACACTTTTCCATATTGTGTTAGTCCATCTCAGATGAACTGAGGCTCAGAGACACCAACAACATAACAGGGTGCTATTGATATATGGCTTTATTTTTGCATGGTAGAGTTTCAACTTGCACTCGTAGATGTAGCGCAAACTGTGTAAACTGACAATATTTTTCTGAAGTGTTCCTGAATGATGTTAATTTTTAATGCAGTGTCACCTGAGGGATCAAAGGTCACAGGATTTTGTTTTTGTTTGTTTAAAGTTGCTATTTTTGTGCAGAGATTCAATCATGACACTCATCCATCCATCCATCATCTACACCGCTTATCCTTTTTGCGATTGCAGTGGCTGGAGCTTATCCCAGTTGACACTGGGTGAGAGGTGGGATACACCCTGAACTGGTGGCCAGCCAATCGCAAGGCCAACTAGAGAGTCAGACAACCATTCACACTCATACCCAAGGGCAATTTGAAGTCACCAATTAACCTAGCAAGCATGTTTTTGGTCTATGCGAGGAAGCTGTAGTGCCTAGAGAGAACCTACACATACAAGGGGAGAACATGCAAACTTCACAGAGAGAGGCCCTCATCAAAAGGGGGATTGAACCAGCAACCTTCTTGCTGTGAGGCATGTGCAGTTTCTTCCTGTGCCACCATGCGGACTCATGTCACTCACCTGTTTCCCAATTACCCTGTTCACCTGTGAAATGTTCCAAGTGAGTGTTTTTTGAGCATTCATCAACTCTATTGTTTCCCCTGTCCCAGCTTTTTTAGAGCATATTCAAACTGAAAACTAGTGAATCTTTGTAAAAAAAAAAAAAAAAGGTATATCAGTTTGAACATTAAATATCTTGTCTGTAGTGTGTTCAATCGACTATAGGTCAAAAAGGATTTGCAGATCATTGTATTGTGTATTTATGTACCTTATACACAACATCCAAACTTCATTGGAATTGGGTTTTTTTTTTAGCATTCTAGGTTTGATTATGGAGTCATTGAGAAACTAGACCCACAAAAAAAGTCTTCAATAGTTCTTTGAGACTTTTAATAGGCACAAGTTTACTCTAAACTACATAGCTGTACAATTAGCTAGTTCAGGCAGACAACTGTAGCTTTGCCAATTTTTACACCTAACAGGCATAATTATTAAAGCACCCACCAATTACCTGTCTATTAAAGCTGCAGGACTTCTAGTTATTTCTCTCCTTTGCTCCTGTCAGCTCTGCACTGCAATATATACAGATTATAGCTTTTTACCCTCCCTTACCCACATCCACTAACGGCGTTAACACAAGGATTGGGACACTTTCCCATTGCTCTTTTAATTTTGCATGTACAATAAATCCACAAAAAGTGGTGAGATTTTAAGCTAGATGCCAGACAAAAGTTATGTTCTGTTGCTGCGATTAATGCCAAAGTAAGCTGTCTGACATAACTGCTTAAGTCAGCATGGTAAAATGTAGGCTGCATTTTGTTAGCTGCATCTTGTCCTTGTTTTATGGAGGCACTGTTGCAAAATCTAAACAGCTATTGTGTAGATTTTTGCCATCCTGTTAAACTACTTAGATATTTTATTCAAAAAAACTTGAAATTGAAGCCAATATAACATAGATTGAGGGATTTCTTACCCTCAATACCTTGCCATGCTATGAATTGGTATGTTACCTTTCTAAGCTTCTCAGTCCTTAACTGTAGTACAGGATAGGTACTTGGCTAGTATGATGCTGGTAACAAGCTGTCTGGGGATCATTCAGCAGGCCACACAATTGCATAGATGGAGTGTAATTGTTAGACTGGTTAGTTCTGTTTTTAATCAAATAAGATATGTCTAATTGTTTGTATACCAGAGCGCAGCAACAAACCAAGGAGTCTACATTACACCAGACATCCAAGTTAAAGGAAAGGCTACTGACTGTTACAGCATACAACCTAATCAATGTGATGAAGAAGAAGGACAAGTAAGCAGCAATATTTTATGACTATGCTTTCGGTTCTCTTGGACTACAAGCCTCTGAGAGCATGACGTATAATTTTTAGAATTTTAATAGAATATCAAAGGTCAATGTGTCAGCATGCATCCTTAAAATTTTGGGAGAGAAAGAACATCTCTAGAAATTATTGTTCTAAATCAGCTTATTTTACAGTTGTGATGATTTCTCAGGACTGTTTGGACTTAGTCACTATTGCTTTGGCATAAAGAGGCTGACTGGGCATTGCCTTTTAGTAGGCGAGACTTGGCGTTTATCTTTTAATTGACTGAGTTATTTATAACATCATAAATGACTGTCTAAAGCTCACCCACTTTACATCCAAATTCTGAGCACCCTCAAAAACTTAAGTCCTGGTATTTAAAAAAAAAATATGTAAAGATCAGTCCTAAGATTTTTAGATTGCTGATAATATGTATATATGATCATAAATGTCATATTAAGGACATCTTTGTTGATTTGTGTTCCCAGGGACTTTCAGTCTGGTAGAGATTTTTTTCGAGCGGCATAATATTCTCCATGCTAAAAGGCACATCCTGCCAACCAGCTACATGTCTTCTATTCTGAAGTACTAGGACCTATTGTTGAATGAAACCAGAATAACTAAGATTTGTTTTTCTTTCAAACCACGCAGATATTTTGACATTATTTCATATCTGTGTTTAAGCGTGGAGTAATTAAGAGCAAACTAACACACACAAAACTGAATACATCACTGTGTAAGCAATAATATATTCATTTTTTGTGTGTTAGCACTCAATAAATTAGCTTAGCCCTTGATTCTAAAGTTTTCAAAAAATGTAGGTTTCATCTAAAATGGCCTTGATGAAATCCTAGGATCAGATGTTTAAAATCCTCCCTGCCTGTGTGCCTTACTAACCTGCCCAGAATTGGTGACCCTCCTTTGTCAGGGCCATAAGTTGGAGTATGAGGGATTCACATGAAAACAAACAAAACCAAAAACTGTTTTGGCCTTGAGCAAAACACAAGCTCAAGGAGGTCTCCTCCTGACAGTGTTTACACTGAGCTCAGGACAACAAATCCAGCAGGGGTTTGACTTTAGTCTTTATAAGGGTCTTTTCTTAAAATATATACTTAGTGGGGATAAATTTGATATTTACTATATTAAAGTTCCAATGTTGAATATTTTACCTTTAAGTTTGACACAAGATCTTCCAAGAAAAGTCAAAATGTCACCATCCTCAAAAAACAGCAGTTCTCAAGTGCTCTGGCCTCAGGCCCATTTTCAACCCCTTAGTGCTAATCCTGGACCTACACAGTAGAAAATATGATGACATAGTATAAAATGTTAGTATGTACAATACTTGCTAATTATTATCTGAGGCATACACACAATATATTCACCTGCAACATCCTATTTGCAACGAAAGCACCAGATGGGCTTATGCTAATGCTAGCAAACACAGGTTTAGCTGATGTAATCATGACCTTGTTTGATTTATAACCAAATGAGCGGTGAAAAACAGAAAGAGAAATTGCTAACATACTTGCGTTTAATTTTTACTTGAAAATGTCAGATAACTTTATTTTATCATCAACAAAAATCTGAATAAGACATATTTGTAAGGACAGCTAAAGCATTTTTACTGATTTTAAAATAACTACCTGTTCACTGAAAAAAGCCTCTTCCAGTCTTGTGTCATTTCTCTGTTTATCAGAGCCCTCAAAGTCATCCAGCTTATCTGACATTTATACATTAAACCTCCCAACTCCACAGAATTGCTGGCATCCCCAAGCGGTAACAGTTACATTGTTTACTTATAACACCACCAATAATCTGTTTGAGGAAAACTTTGTCTGGGAGCTTGACCTTTTAATGATCTATGGAGACTCCAGGTCAAATACATCCCTCTCAGAAAGATTTCAATCCATCCTTGAAGGACTGTATTTTCAGAGATTTGGTATTTGTAAATCCACATTGATGAATCTTTAATAAGGTGAGTGTTTATCACATTTTCACGATGAAGACCTCAGCAGTCTTAATATCAGACCTCCATTTGACCCTTAAAGAAAGTCACAACTTCCAGTCCATCTGCTGACCAATCAGATGTGCCAAATTTCTTCCTCTCTTCACTTTTTCATTTCAGGACTTTAAAGAACAATGTGGTTTAACCGATAATGGGGATTTCTGTAAGTAGTTGAGGAGTAGTGTGAGTTCTACTTTTGGATTAGAATGGGCAGAAGAAGGAGAAAATAAGGCTCAAGAATTTCTCAGTTGTCATCTCCGCCTCGCTATATTATAAAAAAAAATGTCAAATGTTCAAACAAGAATGTGTGAAAGCTTGAAACTAATATGGCAAAAGGATCTCGGTGGTGAGATTAGTGAAGATGTATGGCAGGATGTGATCTCAAATAGGCTACACCACTGAAATTGTTTAAAATGGGATTAACTCAGGACAGTAAATGCTGGAAATGTCATAAGGAGTTGGGCACATTCCTTCATGCCATATGGGACTGTCCTATGGTACTGCCCTTCAGAAAGGTGGTGCTGAAGAACCTTAACGGATGGCTTAAACGACTTTTACCAGAATCCCCACAACTATGTCTGTTAACAGCTCTAATGCCACCAGGTCTTACCAAAGCAGAGCTTCAGCTGACAGTAACTGGTTTTATTGTTGGAGCTCGGCTCATACTACGCAACTGGAAGAGCCCACATAAACCAGAGCTTGTGGAGTGGTTTAAACTCATAAAGATGATTGCCAGGGTTAGTAATGTTCCAGGTAAAACGAGTCAGGTATGAGAAGTCTTTATGGACTATGTAAGGGGTGTAACGCCTAAGAGGGGTGCAAGGAATGGTGGGAAGGAAGGAAAGGTATTGTTATGCAGGTAATTGCATAACAATACCTGCATAACAATACCAATAAGGTATTGTTATGCAGGTAATTGTATTTATGTATCTTTGAATATATATGAACCAAGAGGGGTGCCAGGAGTAGGGGCTGCCTTTAAATTGTAAGATGAGTGTTTATTTTTATTTTTATCAATGTTATTTTTTATTTTTATTATTTGACTACTATTTCCATCTTCGTGCCGTATCTATCTGTTTCTCCTTTTTACCTTCTTAAACAGACTATTAATTTGTTTATGTCAAATCGGTGACATTTGAAAATGTTTGTAAAGATATTATGTTACAATCAATTAAAATACACACACACACATATATATATATATATATATATATATCCATCCAGGCCCACCAAAAATATTTTAAAAAGCAGTCTAGAGGAACAAGGGTTAAGCAGACAAACTCGTTATCATTCATTTGTTTACATTCATGGCTCAAATAACTGCTCTCCTCAAGAAAGTTTAGGAAATGCTATTTTTATCGATTATTACTCCCATTTACGAATACCAATTAGTATTGTGTTTTATATTGATTAGTCACTTTTACAATGAGGTACAACTTACTTATTGTATATTGTCACTTTATTGTATATTGTCACTTATCAATATGTTTTTACCATGATGTGTGCTGCTGACCTGTTGGCCAGGTCACCCTTGTGAAAGAGATCTTGATCTCAATGTGTTTTTATCTGGTAAAATAAAGGTTAAATAAAATAAGTAAAACTTGTAAGGATCATGCATTCATTGAAGGAAAAACACAGCTAAATGTGTGAGCAGCAGCTACAAAATTTGCAAAAATCTCCTCTTCTCTGGAAGAAAGCCTGTGGTTCCTCAGTGAATCAAGGTCAAGGAAAGCAGTCTTCTGGGGGTTTTGTCTTCCTGGGACACCCACTTCACAGTCTACCTTGACTTCACCAGTCTCATGGAACTTGGTCTCAAGTTTGGAAGCAGTACCAGAGCTGACACCAAATAATGCTGCCACTCTGAGGACCAAAACATCAGCTTTTATTTGCAGGGGACTTTGGCACATTTTATTTTTGGTCCTTCACACATGTTTAGCTGTGTTGCTTATTGCAACAATCCTTACAAGTTGTGCCTCATTGTAAAGATGAATATTCAGGCCTTCAAACAATATAAAATACAATATCAATTGATATTAAAGGGGAGAAATAATCAACTAAAATACTGTTTCCAAACTTCTTTTGAGGAGAATATAAATTACCAGACTATTACGAGACCAATGACAAGAGCTTTACTTCTGCCATCTACTTCATTGAGTTATGTCATATTAGTCTGCAAGTGGTCAAATGTATCTTTTACCAAACAATCAAACAAACAGATTATCCCTGACATCACCAATGGCAAAGATCTGGCCTGAAAACCAACAAATAAAAGCTTGACTAAAGAACAAAGGGACTCAGAAATGCAGGTTGCATCTGAAAGAGCTGCCCTGAAGAGCTTGTTTTCTTCGTCAGATTTTTCTTCCTTGAAGGCACATTTGTTAAAAACAAGTCATTGTAAATAACAAATGGTGCTATTTAATTCATTAACTGAAATTTCTGTGAATTCCCTGAAGTTATTGGGTTGGAATGAAGCTTAAGTGCGCCTGTGAGCCTCTGTTACTGTGGGCCGCTGCTCTGTGCTGTCGTGTCTGCCCGCCTCACAGGCCTATTATAGAGACATCAGGGGAGTAACAGAGGCCGACAGAGACAAACAGGTCACCCTTACCTGGGCTGCAGGATAAACGATTTCCCCTCCACCATGGCCCTACCTTTCTTTTCTTTTTTTTTCTTTTCTTTCCTTTCTACCTTCATCCCTCTGTTCACCCCTCAGTTAAACCCCCCTCCTCTTCTCTGCCTGTCTACCTTATTTCCATCCTTTCGCTTCACCACAACCTTGTTTATATGCCCCATCCTCACACACCCCCACACTATAGAATTAATATCAAAACGTGTGTTTGTGTGAGCGTGTTTGGTTAGAGGGAGTCGGTGACGAGAGGGGGACAGCGTGTACGATGACCTTACTTGCAAATCGGTGCCTTGTGTACAGCAAGCATGTCCTTATTGCAACACCCTATGGCTTGCAGCCCCAGAAACAGCCCCCTCTCACACAAACATGTCTTATTACAGCTTTCTCTCACTCTGATTTTCTGTGGCAGTGTTGTATGCTCGTTATCTCTCCTATAAAAGTCTCAGTTTGCTTAGGTGGCATTTAACAGAACACATCCAATGTTCCAGTTGTGTAGTGTATTGTTGGAGCTGCAGTGTCTTCACAGCTGACACTTCAGTCAGGTGGAATAGGAGAGGAGAATTTTCCCCAAGCCTGTTCCTCTTTAACTGTCATAGAAAAGGACAAATGATGTCAGACTATGTTGCCACTGCTTCAGAGATGTACATGTCCTTTTAAAAAGCCCTCGAGCTCTGGCATTTAGCATTAACACAAGACAGGTGCCGTCATGCATGCGGCTTTGTGTCACCTGCAAGTCCTTGCGTATTTATGCATGAATCTCATCGGCTGATGTATGATCACATGCATGCTGTATGTGTGAACTGGGTGAGTGTGTGTGGGGCTCAGTGCTACTGTAGCATAAATCACTGGAGCTGAACAGGGGGCTAGAGCTGCTCCCTCCATCTGTCTATGTCTGCAGAGGTGAGGTATTTTACACTGATGATAGGGTGAACAGAGGGAGGCGAGAAAAAGTGAGCCATGCTCAAGTCGTGTGGGACTGTAGAAATAAATGCTTTGATATCAAAGGGCATCTGCAATGATTGCATGGCAAACATATGTGGGGGTACTACAGCCTTCAGTTCACACAATGTACATCTCTGAAGGGCCTTTTATTTTCCACCAAATGTCTGTTTATGTCAGAGATGGGCAGCTTTGGTTACCAACAGGGTTAATGTATCTTGCCCAATTTTGAATGAATTACTGAATACTCTTGGATATCATAAGTGTATCATATGTGTATCCATAAAATAAAGAGTTCGTTTTCAGCCTGATCTATTGTAAAGTGTCTTGAGATAACACTTGTTATGAATTGATAAGTCATGTAATTGAATAATAGTAGTAAATATCTATCTTTCTTTAAAAGTCTTTGAAACAGAAAAACTCCAACTTTACTGTAAATAGTAATGATAAATCTAAGGAGCTAAAACAGATATAGAAACAACTCATGTTTCTTTTTCAAGGTAATAAACATAGTTGTCACAAGGCATTTAGGTAAGATACTAATTAAACTTGATCTGTGGGTGGTAACTAGACTTGTCAACAGACATTCATCCAGTCGCCACATTGACCAAGTTTTGATGACTAGGGTTATTTAGAACTTACAGACATATTCATTGTCTGACTTTCATTTCTGTTTTTCCCATTTTTTAATGTTAAAAGTAATACTTTATAAAAACACAGAAACAGACATTTATTTTCACTCATTTATCTCAAAGATATACAGTAAACCTAAACCATAGAACATTATCATATTGACACTTCAAGATTATGCAATGACAGTTCCAATGCAGTGACATCCCATTTCAAACTCTATGTCCTGAGTTCCAACAAACGTGTATGTACGGTATATAAAACAATAATGTCATCAATGCAAACAGTTACTACCTCAGTTTTTAATATCTAAAATCCCAAAACGATGCATCATGATTGCAAAACTGATTAATCTGTTTTTATGTCAATAAATGTTGCCAGAGCTGTTGCTGTTTTAATAGAATATAGAGATAAATAATGCACAAGTCAAAGTTCAATACTGGAGAACATTGTTTTCCTAGAACTCCACGAGAGGCACAGCTTCCTTCGAAAAGTAACTGTGGTGTTCTCATGCAAGAGAGAAATACTACCCCTAAAAAAGTTTGGAAATTTTTTTTCAGATGTGTGTTTCTCCCCAGTAATAATACCAATTAATATTGTTGGTTATATCATTGGAAAGCCTGACTAGTCACCTTCAAAATGAGGTACAACTTGTATGGTTCGGGCATTCAGAGGACTTCGTCCTCTGCAACTAGAAATTTGTGTTCCAGTGCACAGAGTGGCAGCATTGGTTGGTGACAGCCCTGGTACCATTTCCAGACTTAAGATCAAGTTCCATGAGACTGGTGAAGTCAGGATTGATCATGACGTGGAAGATGTGAAGATCATGACAGTTCCACACACTTGCTTCACTGAGGAACTGGTCTTTACGGGGTGTTGTCTGTTGTCTGTGAGGCTTTTTTTCCAGGGGAGGAGGGGACTGTGGCACATTTTTTGGGTGCTACCCACAGGTTTAGCTGTGTTGCTCATTCCACAAATACATGAACCCTAAAAGTCATGTCTCGTAAAGGTGACAAATCGGGCTTTCCAGCAGTATAAAATACCATAGCTGTCAAGTCTCCCGTTCTGGCGGGGAAACTACCATATTTAACCCCTCTTTCCCACCGTCCTCCTGTATTAGTATTTTCCCGTATTATAATATAATAATACAAAAATCACTCTTCTGCCTCTCCAAACTGAACTCTGTCACTAGCCCCACAGGAATGGTGTGGTAATGCACCAAAGTGATGGACGCCAACCACCGTAAAACAGAGGAATTAGAGGCCTCGTGAGAACCGCCACCTGCAGTAGCCTGGGAGGCAGTTCTCGCAAGGTTAGTACCAACAGGAACAAACCAAGAAAAACAAAGGAGAAAGATGCATGGATGCGATGAAGGAGAGGGCATTCTTGCCAAAAAAAAACAAAGAAGTCGTGTAAATATCTACAAAAAAGTATGTAATGAAAACAAAATGTAAATGTTAAATTTAAACATAAGCAATTTGAAAATTACAGTAAATATATAATGTGCTGACTTGTATATGAACTGACAATATGTAAAATAAGTAAATTTGTTTCATATAACCTTTTGTTTTTTTTTTATTTGGGCATGTTATAATGTAGGAATGTTCACAGCATTTCGATGTCAACAAATGTCAGATTCTGATCACCTAATTGTAGTTAATAAGTGGTTGACGAGTGGTTAATTTTTGATGTCTTGTACACCTGTCTTAAAAAGATGTGTAAAAGATACTGGAGTTTGGTTGGGGGAGGTGGACGGCTCACAGTGGGCGCCAGAAAATTTCACTTATTTTCAAATCCAAAACTTGACAGGTATGAAAATACTATACCAATTATTGTCACTAAGGGGGAGCAATGATCAACCAAATTAGTGTTTCAAAACTTACTTTGAAGTGTTTTACCATGGCGTGTTATGTGACTTTTTTTAAATTTCAGTTCTATTCAATTCAATTCAACCACTTTATTTATCCCCAAGGGGGCATTTTAAAAGTCACAGGAGTAGCACACACCAAAAACATAAAGACGAAAAATAAAACAAAGCATCAACAAACAGGCAAACAAACAACAGGCAAATTGAATGTTACTGCCCCATAAAACGCACAGATCTAATACAGTGCTGTTCAGTAGAAGTGACCATAAAAAGTTGCAGATAAAGTGCATAGTGCATTAAAACTGATTAACATGGCTGGGATTAGTGGTGGGGGATAAGAGGTTAGGGGGTAAGGAGTTAGGCCCAGGGAGGGGTCAGAGTTCAGAAGCCGGACAGCCGAGGGGACAAAGGTGACCTTCCTTCGCTGAGTCCTGCAGTTTGGACAGCGCAGTCTACGTCCTGACGGGAGCCACTCAAAAACAGGGTGCAGAACATGATGAGGATCCTGAAGAATCCTGTGAGTTATTTTAGTGGTTTATAGATCACAAAGGGTTGATAGAGCTCTAACAGGAAGCCCAATGATTTTGGAGCATATTTTTAGTGATGCTGATCATAAGGGTCATATTTGACTGAGCACAGCAGCAGTCAGGCTGACATATGTGCTTTTAAACTATAGGGTTTGTTAAATAACCCAATAAATCAGCCTCCTATTTAAAAACCTGTTAATGTTCCATCTTATGAAGGAAAACACCCCTCTACAGTAAAGTGCAGACACTCAAGCTCCTGCTAAGAGCTTGTTTTACTGAAGTGTCCTCAAGTTATGCACTGAAGCCCCAAAGTGGCAGAAGAATTCTCCCTACAGTCTGTAGTACCTGTAGGCAGACGCCAATCAGGCAGAGGATGGACATGTAAGGCACAGACTTTGTAGCTGGCTATCATACAGATTTGACAGCAGCAGCCCCACTGGAAATTTGAACTTGTTTAACAGCGTCTGCTTCTTTTCAAACAGCATGAAACCCAGAGAGCCTGGTGAACAAACAATTCAAAAGCTGGAAGAGGTTTCGAGCCCCTGTTTATAGCTCGTGCTGCATCTTTCATCCCTCCTATCAATTTAGATCCCAGAGTTTCAAAGAGAGTAACAGACAAAGACAGACACGAAGCAAGAGTGCTAGCATATATGGGGTCTTCCATTGAAGTGGAGGGGGGGTCATGCTTGACTGGTTTGGTTGTTAAGGTAGAGGGAGCAGAATTTCTCCTGACAGACAACCAGTAGCTTTCCGCAGAGTAAAATTTGGTTCTGGGGTCTGAGATTAGCTCAAGCATGGCAATCTCTCCCTGGAAGCATTCTGGGGGGTTTAAAAAGGAGCAGCAACAACACTGTGGAAACGGGACACAGCCAGGCCAGGATGTTTTTTAACAAACATGGAATTGGCAGATGAGTGCTGCATACTAACGTGTTTGCATGATTGTTGTAGCACATATTGTGTTGTGTACTGTGGCCTCTTCAAGTCAGTGGGGATACTGTATGCATGCAGCTGACTCTGTTTTAAACCACTTGATGCCACAGCACTCTATGCTTCATCACCAGGGAGGAATATTGGACTTTTCATGGTGATCTGTATCAATATGTAGACTGGCCCTCATTGGGTCAAAGCAGAAAGCAGCTCAGTACCCTGTTTATCAAAAGAGCTCTTACTGCTGAACTGTCTCCTTACTTCAGTACACTCCTTTAAAGTCTTTAAGCCATAAACCAGACCTCAAATTTGGATTACTTTAAATATCAGAACTGACTTGTTTAACACTGCTATTAGTGTTGCTGCACCCATTATGTGGAACAGTTTTCAACTGACGAGTGAGATGCCCTCTCTTGGATCCTATGTTGTTTTTAAAGAGCCCATATTTTGTCTTAACTACGATTCATATATTCAGTATTAGTAACTGATAGAGTATGTTTAAAATCACTAATTCTCCCCCCAAAAAAATCTAGTTTTCACATACTGACTACTCCTGATCTACCTGTATTCCCACTCTGTCTGAGACACTCTGTTTGAGCTCCTGTCCCTTTAAGCAGGCACAGCCTGTTATGATTATCAAAGATTATCATGGAAATATCAACTTTTTTATTTTAGTTTTTTGAGCTTTTTCCTTTTATTGGTAGGGGAAAGAGACCGTGGAATGAGTCAGAAAATGAGTGGGAGAGTGGAGGAAAGCATGCTGCACATGGCCCCTGGGGGAATCAAACCCAGGCCAAGTGCATGAGGGCAGCAGCTCAGACCACGGTAAGCAATCCATGGTTGCAATCCACTCTGTCAAACCAGCAACCCAATATAAACACTTTTCTCGCTTTTTTAAAGATATTTTGGGGGGCATTTTAGGCCTAGACCTCCATATACAGTATACGTTTGTTGTTGCTACCCACCTCAACAAACCAGCACCCTTATATATACATTTTTCACATTGTAATCCTTTACTTTAACACCTCATGGAAAAATGTGTCACCTTTATCTCTATAATATTTGGAAATTTGAAGTTGACCAACGTTTCACATCTAGTGGGTTGTGTTCCCCAGGCCGCCAATTGTCCACCCCTGGTTAAGACAACACTTGGGCTGGCCGCCCCTCAGCCTTTTTTGACAGCCAGTTTTCTTCTCCCAAAGTTTATACTGTACAGTATCAGTTATAAACCAGTCAGGATGTTGGGTTAAAAAATGAAGTGTAACATTTTTTTCTTAACCAGGACCCTTAAAAGCAAAAACTGATACGAAGTGTAATTAGAGCGGCAGTAATTGGAACCAAGTCTGGAAAAGCACAACTACTTTTTTATTAAAAAGGATATATACATTTTTTTCCCAAGTTGACCAACCTTAAAATTTTGTATAAAAGTTTAATTTAATTCTTTTTCTTTGGTTGTTGTTTGTTTTCTTACATTGAACAAGACAGATTGTTTTTATGTTGGTAAATGAAACTTAAGACTGTCAACTGTGAGAACTGGAACAAAAGAACCTCTTAAAAGGGCACTTTCCACACTTCCTCATTATACATCAGTGTTGTGTGTGTTTGTGTGGAGGGAAGGATCATGCTGCTCTTTACAGAGCTTGCTACCATCAATCTCTTTAACAACATAGTGAATCTTATTAAAAAACAACCTGTAAGCAAAATTGCCTCCCTAACTTCATGAGTTTTGTGTATTTTGGAGAAGCTGAAGATACTAAGAGTTACTGAAACACAGACTACTCAGGGTGAAATAACCCCTGTCAGAATCCAGGTTCAACCTTTGGTTATACTGTAAGAGGAGTTACATTAATTTCAGAACGATCTTTCTATCCATGGTTATTATTGATAATACCTCCATGATAACTATCTTAACAAGTACACCATCTTGAAAATGAAATGCTACTTCTCAAGGGGTTACCCTTTAATACATTTCATTTCAATAGAGACATATATGATAAAGACAAATGTATGGTCCAGGCATCCATAATTACATAAATTGTCATTTTAGCCTTTTTGTCTCTGCCCTCCCTCCTTAAAGTCAACAAAAAGGAGAAGAGAGGAAGATTATGGCATTGGCCTACTCTTGAAATAACATTGTTATGATTTTCTATACAAATAAAGATTGGTTGATTGATTGATGAATATGTCAAAAGAGCAGAAACACACAAAATAAATCAATATAAATACAGTAAGGTGGGAAAAACACATCAAGCACCTTTTCCCCAGATTCTAGTTTTGGAGCACTGAAAAATAATCAGGAATATGCATGTTTGACCCCAAAGATGAATTCATATTAAAGCATCCCAAACGTTTTTTTTTGTTTGTTTGTTTGTTTGTTTGTTTGTTTTCTTGCATGCCAGCAACTCAAATCTTGGATAACAAGGTAAGTTTATTCATCTTGATTTTATCTTAGAGTTCTTGTGCATGTTAAAATAATTAAAATAAGTAAGAAATTTGCATTACTGTGTTGATAACAAAACATTGAAGCTTTATTTAAAGAACCAGTCTTTCAAAATACCAGAACTGCATCATTCCAGCCTCTTTGATGGATTGCAAAAGCAGTCATCATCTAAACACATCTGATATCTGATTTACATGATATATTATGAGGTCTAATCTGAGTTAACTCCCCTCTCTATAACACAGTATTTTGTCAGTATTATGTCAACCTAAGCGATAGCAGTGCAGTTCATGATGATACAGGTGAGAAGGATCTGTACACCCCTGAACTCTCGTGTGGGTTGTTTTTTACATGTATACCTCAGATAGAAGCCCCCATATGTGAGGAGGTCAATCTTATCTGTGAGTGCCAATGTTGGTATTCAGACCATATGGAGTAAGGATGCATGGGGTGGTTAATCCCTACAGTACCTCTACAGTGTATATGACCTTGGAGGAATGGGAACCCTCACATCCTCATTAACATGGATGAAGCACGGTGGATGGAGCCGGCATGCACACCTAACTACGCACACAGGCTCCCAGCGAGCTAATAAAGGAGGTAACACTTGTACACAAATGCACATGCATACATGCACTCTCAAACAAGCAGCCAGGCATGCATAATACCCTGCGGCATCTATTTTTCATTATTACAATGCAACCAGCTGGAGGCAAAGTTGGGCTGGGTTACCCCTACAGCTCTACAGAGGCTGAGTGCTGGAGGTGGGCTGTCATTGACACTCGGCCTCAAACACGAGTCGTTACTAAGAAGTACAGAAGAGACCCAGCAGGGAGCAGGGGAAGCAGTGAGGGGTGAACTCCATCCCGCTCTGGAGTTCAGTTGTTCCCTTTAGTGACACAAATACACGCTCAGAGATACACACTGGTCTGCCCGTGGCACAGGCTTTGTTTTATCTGATTCGGCTGTAATCTCACTCCTACAATACGATAACTCTCAGGAGGATGTAGCTACAGCAGCAGTGCAGGCAGTTTAACAAAGTTCACTTTGGTATCAGACCTGTTTATGTCTTTCAGTGCAGGGTGTCCTGTTCTGTTGTCTTGTATAAAAAGGTCCATTATATATGTAAAGACATATTTCCAATAATGTGTCCTTTTCTGCCATGTGTATGAAACTCAAGAAAATTATTATGTAGTGCTGCAAACTTTCTGAAATCAAATTGCAAGATTTGAAAACAGTGCTCCTCTAATTTCAACATGACTGTACCCCAATCTTTATTACCTCTCCAAGGAGGTTATGTTTTTGCCAGTCTGCTTGTTTGTATGTCTGTCTGTCTGTGCATCCATATGTCTGTGAACAAGATTACTCAAAAAGTTTACAATGAATTTTGATTGTATTTTCCAGGAATGTTGGTCATGGCACAAGGGAGTGTCTTAATGACTTTTTAAGGCCTCTTTAGGGTTCATAAACATTGTTTTAAGTCTGAATCAAAGAACCCATTAAAGGATTTGGGGATGGGCAGAAACTTTCTAAATTATATCCTGCAGGTGATTGGATGATCGTTCCATCAATCAAATTCATTACAAGCCTATCAGATAATGTAGCTGGTGGGCACTGCTGCTGTGGTGTAACGGACAAAACGTGAGCCACTTCATAAAAAAAAAAAAAAAAAAAAAGAAACTCTCGCCAAAACGTGTCAGTAGTCGAAAATATTCTTTCCATCAAGAAAGCTCTCAGTGTTTGTTTTTCATTTAATAAAGAAATGCAGTATAGATATGATAAAATGCTACATAAGCTGTTAGCATCTATGCTAATCTTGTTACGAGCAGCCACTTCCTGCCGTCATCTCTCTCATAGCTTCTGCCTCTTCCTGCTCTAAAGGACGTTGATTGGGCCGTGCCACTTTTCGCCACCGAGAATCATTGTAGATTTGAGTTTTGCAGGATAGATATGTCTGATTACAGACACTGAATCAAGCTGATCCAGTGCAAGGTTAATAATGCACTGCCCTTCTGCACATTCCAGCGTGTAGTATTAGACAGCCAGATAAAAGTCTCCAAGAAAAAGGCTTGACTTTTATTGAGTTTACTGTAGATTGATTTGACATTTTATCTTTTGTAAACTGCAAAATACAAAGAAATTACTCTAATTCAGTACCAACATGAAATATATGTACAGATCCCATGTGATCATGAACAAGCATTTCACTGCTAGCTCACGCTCAAATACATAAACTTACTAACTTTATTTTAAGTGAGTAATAGCCCACAAGTTCTCTGTTAGATGTGTGCACAAATGTATGCATACACAAACAAATACACAATCACACAAAGACAACCAAATGTCTCATGTTGGCTTGCAGTCCTTTTTTTTTTTTTAGTAAATGTGTTCCAGAGCTTAAATCCACTGTCAGATTTGTATCCAAGTCCTCACTCATAAACACGTCCAGTGGGAGATTGGTTTGAAACTCTGCTTGTGTTTTTTGTTGTGACCAGACTCCAATTTTGATGTTTTTTGTTATTTTCCATTTTATAAGATAGAAAATAAGTCTACCTCTTGACTTGTAGCAGAATGGCAATGAATAAGTAAAACGGTAACAACGACAGAGTCCTCTTTTAGATAAGTACATATGAACACTCCCTCATACTCATGCAGGAAGCTGATTGTGAAGTCTCCCTAATGTGATTCCTGAAGTGAATGTGCAAAGATTTTTGATGTTTTTTTGTCAGATATTTCCCTTTCATAATGAAGATAAAAACCCACTTTATTGAATTAAATTTCAATTTGGAGCAAACTGACTCACATGGTCAGGAGTCTAAAATTAACATTATTGTTATGCAAAGTAACTCTGACAAGAAGGACTTCAAGATGGAAATGGAGGCAGAGTCACAACTGAGGATGTGCAGAACTAAAGTGAAATTTATGCATCGGCTCTGTCACCTTCCTCTTTGTCAGCTCAGTTTTAATAAAATAAAAGTCCCAAACCTATTTGTTTGTTTCTTCAGAAGCTAAATTCACCTCCTGTTTGTTCTGATTTAGTGAAAGCTTTTTTTATGGTGCTGACAACTGACCTCAAAAGTTGTTAAATCCAAAAATCTCATCATCTAGTCCCTCGTCTTATTGACTTTCTGTCTTGTGGGTTTAAATAGATTTGGGCATTTCACAAGATTTAAAACACCTCCAACTTCTTATCACTATGCAATAAAACTGTCACCTTGTTAGAGGATTTCCAGAATGTGTAAGGGAGTGTGTGTCTGCACTCACAGAAGCTTAAGATGTGAACACATATGAAAACATGAAACAGATATGGACAGATTATACACCCAGACAGATAAGAGCAATGTCCAAGTATCTGCAGTAAGCGTTGGTTTTCTTTGGTACCATTTACTACTCATTAAACCCCACTATCACACAACAACTGTGTGATTGTACTTTAGCAATCATAACGAGGAATTAATCAAAACAACAAAACAACTAAGTTCAAGAATCATGTTTTCTATAACGCCCAAAAAACATCACATCTGATCAGTGCTGTTGGTAAAACAAACCACTTAGGACAATGCTTTGAGACTACTGGGTGCCAATTTTGTGCAACAATTAATATTAAAAATCAGATTTTAAGAACATTTAATCCAGTCGAAACACAGAAATTAGTAGGAGGACAGCATGGCTTCAAGACATCTATAAGAGGACAAGTGTAATCGCCTGTCGGATCTCTGGATCCACAAAGGCTTTTAAATCATAATAAAGCACTATAATAGAAAGTTATGTCTGAATATATCTTACACTAGGCCTACAGCATGTTTGCAAAATTGTAAGATATGGATACTTACCAAAAACCCTCTGGGTTACTTTCTTTTATTGTAGGAAGGAGGCATTGTGTGCACTGTAGAACAGAGTCATTTTAGACTGAACATATAAAGAGCTGAAGCAGCAAAGGAAAAAATTAGGCAGGAAATATTCAGATGACCAGGGCTTTAGCACTTACTCAAGTGGTTGCAGTGAAACGCAATCTTGCAATTTTCATGTAAGAGTTCATGTAAGTGTTCACTCAGTACAAAACCTTAAGACTGGAAGACAGTGGGTGCAACAAAGCTCCAAGAGGAGCTGCAGGTTTCATCAAAAAATATTGATACACTGTGTTTCTGCCCAACACAATGTGTTTTATCTCCTACAGGGTGACCACTGTACCCATTGTAGACCTGGTCTCAAATGATCAAGTCCTGCAGACCTCCTATTACACAGAAAGCAAAATGAAAATGCATAAGGTTACATTTAATTATGAAGTTCACTGGACTTGAATAGGTTTGGTGGGGTGAAGTTGCAACATTGATGAAATTATCTGTTTGGTTTGGTTAGCTCTCACAATGTTTCACCTTTGAGGTGAACTAACGCTTGTCAAATGTTGTGTACTTAGCCTTTAACTAGAGCTGGGGCTTCAGTCTTTGGTTCAGAGATCCTGTTGTCAAGCGGATCAGGGTTTACTTCTTTGGTCTGCACCAGAGGTTATGTTAAACCTATTAAATTTTAACCTGAGAATCTTAAGGCCTCCAATCATTTCATGTAGGAAATGAAGCAACCTGTGATAGCCAAGAATGCTTGGATAAAGGGCACCCAAAGTTAGTTGACAAGCTGCAAAAAAAACCCACTACTGAGTGATTTCAATTTGTTCCCAGATAAAATGCCCTTCTGTTTTGCATTACTTCAGATTTTTGACTGATATATAAAGTGACATTGCTTAATTATTAAAGCACAGCAACAAACTTTGACATTAAACATTCCTATTCCATACAAAAAAGCTCCCTGGCCCCCAGCTGAGTCTGGAGGTAGAAAGTTATATCCAGTGTCTTGTATCTGTAGTCATCCTTTATAAAGTCTTTGTGACATCTTTTTTTAGGTAATACAGTACTATTTTTTAAAGTTAATACAAGAGTGATGATGGTAAAGTTTCATCCCTCAGGGTCATTCATCTTAACCACTGATTGTCAAGAAGTTCAGTTTGAGTTGTTCGGGCTCCTGATTTTGTTGAGGAGGTCACTTTACGCAGCAGTGAATCTGCCTGCCTGTTTTGTGACTGCACTGGGCCTAATAAGGCCACTGTGGGTAAGCCTTGATTATAAGGCTCTTTTTTCCTGCCATTTTTTCAGCCAAGAGAGGCAAAACATCTGTGGTACAGAAAGACTGCTCAGTCAAGCCTTGTTTTGTGGCTAATTAGTCCAATTAGCCTTCCCCATCTCATGCAGTTTTAAACAAAGACGAGTAGCAGCTCCGCTCAGCTTAACCAGCCCACAGCTTGATGTGTGTCAGGCTGTGCTGGAGAGCTGCAGAGGCTTTCAGACAGGAACAAAGGCTGCTTTAAACTATATTAGGGCTTCATTCACCGGACAGATCTCCACCCTGATTCTGCTGAATCTTCTATGTACATCCTTATAGCTAGACTTAATGACAGAAACCGTCAAACTGTCCAGCTGTTTGAGTGGTAGTGTATTCCCACAGCCACAATGCCGTGATAAACTAAAGAGAACAGATCATGTGTGCTGTAAGAGGTGCTAAAACAATCTGTTACAAATCCCAATTCCAGTGAAGTTGAGATGTTGTGTAAAAGGTAAACTAAACAGGATGCAATGATTTGCAAGTCCTTTCCCACTTATATTCAATTGAAAAGACTACAAAGAAAAGATATTCAACATTCAAACTGATAAACTTTATTTTCTTTTTGCAAATAGTCACTCATTTTGAACTTGATGCCTTCAAAACATTTTGAAAATCTGGCATGTTTACCACTGTGTTAAATCACCTCCCCTTTTAACAATACTCAACAAGCTTTAGGGAATTGAGAAAACTAATTGCTGAAGCTTTGTAGGTGAAATTCTTTCTCATTCTTGTTGATTTACGACTTCAGTTGCTCAAAATGCTGAGTCTCCAATGTTATATTTTGCACTTCATAATGGGCATTTTCCCATTTTCAATAGGAAACAGGTCTGAACTGTAGGTAGGCCAGTCTAGTACCTTAACTCTTTTACTACGAAGTCACACTGTTGTAACACATGAAGAATGTGGGCTTGGCATTATCTTGCTAAAATGAGCAGGGACGTCCCTGAAAAAGAATTTCCTTGGATGGGATGTGAAATGTTCCAAACAGGTGTTTTTTGAGCATCCCTCTTCTTACCCAGTCCATTGTTGCCTCTGTCCCAGCTTGTTTGGAATGCGTTGCAGGCATCAAATTCAAAATGTGGGAATAATTGCAAGAACAACAAAAAAAAAAGAAGTTTATCACTTAGAACATTAAATATCTTGTCTTTGTAGTGTATTCAAATGAACACTGACAAAAAAGATTGCAAATCTTTGTAATCTTTTTATGTTATCTTATTTATGTTACATAATGATCAAATTTCATTGAAATTGGGGTTTGTTTTTATAAACATTTAAAAGTGAGATCAGTCCCTATCACATATATTGCTGCCAGCCACTTAAAGCAGTGGGTTTGACACAACATATTCGTTTTCCTGGTTGAATGTTGATCAGTAATGGCTGACAAGTGGATTTTTGTTAAACAGATCAAACAGATCAAGTCCTTCCTGTTGAAATTCTTTACTCTCAATTGCTTCATCATCATTTTAGGGATTTAATGACGAAACAACACTTTTAACCACAACTTATTTCCTCCCATACATTCTCTGAATTTGAGATTATTGTAGTTGACAGATGTGAAGCTTGGGGGTGTTGGGACTGATATTGCCCCAGGGCCTTCCACTTGATGATCACTGTCTCATGCCTGTATATCTGACTTTTTATGTCTTCTTCTCTTACACCATTGTTGGGTGCCTTATGCCTTTTGGACTGATGTCTTCCTTTCTCTTGATTTTTTATCTGATGCTGTCTTTACTGACTCGTTTTATTTCTGACATCTATCCATCTAATGCCTTTCTTTCTGTGCCTTTACTTAAAGGACTATTCATCAAGAGTCTGACACGTGATCAAGGATTTCCTGCGACCTGATTCTTTTTGGTCTGAGGTCCAACACCTGACTCTGAGACCTGACAATGTCCTACTTTGTACTCTAGTAATAATGAAACATAAAATGTAAACCAAATTGGCACTGGCAGTACAGAAGCTTTGTCAGGGCATGCCTACACTGTTAAAAATATTACCGTAATTGTACCTTAAATTACTGACTGATAGTTGTGGTGAATTCACAGTTTGGTAATGTAAGTTGTTCAGATCAACATAAATGATCATTAGAATGACACAGCATTACAGAGGCATATTACAGTGTGATGCTGTGATTTTACCACACTTTATTCTAAACTATAAAATTACAGTAGAATTGTAAAATCATAGTATTGTAAGGTGAAATTACTAGAGTACTGTGACTTTACATTTACTGTGATTTTATAACACTTATATTATTTTAAAGAAATCTAAACATGCATGACTGTCAAGTTCCTGTTCTGTTGAAAAATTATAGTATGATCAATAATAAATTAAAGTAAAAAAAAAAAAACAATTAAAAAAATACAATAAAAAATGAAAATGAAACAAAAATAAAGTAATCACAAAGGAACAGTATGACATTGACCTACTCTTTGTAAAGCATCTTGAGATAACATTTGTTATGATTTTGAGCTACACAAATGAAGAATGGTTGATTGATTTAACCTAATGAGCATGCTCTTGGTCTGTAGAAGGAAGACGAAATTCCTGAAGAGAAACCACACATGCACAGGGAGAGCACACAGAAAGGCCCTGAACAACACATGGATCGAACCAGGAACCTTGTTGCTGTAAGCATGCCCACTTCCTGCTTTGCCAGTTCTAAGTGTGTGAGCATGAATGGTTGTCTGCCCCTCTATGTGTCCCTGCGATTGGCTGGCAACCCAGTCCTGGGTGTACCCTGCCTCCCCCAAATACCAGCTGTGATAGCTTCTAGCCCTCCAGGACCCTGGCAGGGATAAGTGGTATAGATAATGGATGGATGGATGATTGATTAATTTATTGATTGACAACAGTCACTTGTAATTTCCTGTATAATCACCACAACTCAGTATCAGGTAGACTCCTGTGAATTAACAGTTTACATGCCACAATGAAGTAGTGTAATGCAACAAACATTTACCTATCGTGCACCAAAGGTCTCATTACAATAATTTACTGTGGAAATTCACTGTGAAAACCTGGTGATGTGTAACAGGGCAGCACATGCTGCAAGGTAGCCTACACATCAGCCTTGGAGCAAAAAAAAAGCCTTCAAGAGCTCTAAATGTCATTTATCCCAGGTTAAAGCCTTTATCAACTACTGTAAAAATGAGCTTTGGACTTGCAGTCAGCAGAAGGTCAAGGTCTCATCCTCTTGTAGAGCCTCATTGAGTTTCTTACAAGCACACAGCTTGGCGAGGAGATTGTTTAATACCTCTTTTCAGCCCCACACTCTAAATGTGATTCATGTTCACTGTTGGCCAACTGACACACGTGCTGTAGCTGCTGAGAAATTAACATCCCTCTGCCTTCTCTCGCATGGTTTATAATTGCAGAGCAAACCTCTCAGTGGAGCGCCATAGAAATCGAACCATAGCGACCTTCTGCCAGTGATCAAAGCCTACCTAAACCAGCCCCCCCCCCCAAACAACCCGACCAAGACCCAAGAGACAGGAATGAGAGAGAGTGAGTGAGTGAGGGAGAGCAAGAAAATTCACATAAACCATCTCACGTCTCGGCAAGAGCTACCTGTTTTACATATGAAACACACCTTTCTCCCTTTAATTCCCATGAAATCACGAAGGAAGCGGTTATTGCATGAGGGGGACGAGGGGGAAGTGATGTGGAACGGCTAGAGGGGCCATTACACTGAATCCTTCATTACACTCTGGTCACAGTTTCAGAGTATTACCCCTGTGAAAACACACTCTCAACCCAAGGAGGACAAGTCAAAGGGAGAGGATTGTCTGGTCTCATTTCTTGTCTTTGTACCTGGTCCCCTGGCAGACATGTAAGGGTTAAACTTATCAACATATGCAGCTTCACCTCAATGAAGGGCCAACAGACTGGCTGGTTTAGATCTCTAAGCTCTAAGTGGATATAAATAACTGTTTTCTTGTATCCCCACATCCCCATCTTTGATTTAAACTGAGATGGATCTTCACAACACATCTCAGTGTGCGATCAATCAATCAATTAATCAGCCTACCTGCTTTTAAAGAGGAAGCTCATTTAAGGCAACTTTAATTTAACTGCTGAGGAGGACAGTGAACTCATCAAGACTGATAGGGAAATAAAAAAGAAGATTGGGTTCAGGCATACTCCCACATTGAGGAATTTTAGTTTGGCACAACATAAGAGAAGAAAACCCTTCTGACTCATCCATCAGATGCATGTGGACTGATTAAACGTCTCCAGTGACGAGGCCATGCAGCGTACAGTACAAGATGAAAAACCTCTGACTAATGCAAAAAATCCTGCAGCAGTAACTCTTATAACCACTTGTTACTACAAAGGTGAGAACAAGACCATTTCAATTGTTGAGGCAACAGGAGACCACAAGTCCTGTCACCTAAAACAGAAAACTGAGGCAACAATGCCCACAGGCTCACCATAATTGAACATTAGAAGATCAGAAAAATGTTGCCTGCTGTGATGGGTCTCAATCTCTGCTACAACGTCCAGGATCAAACCCTACCTTAGGCCCATTTGCTATGTGTCTTTTCCTACTCTCTACCCCCATTTCCAAGTCTACAGCCCAAAAATTCTTTAAAAAAATAATTTGTCATAAACAGCCTTAAAAGATGGATCCATCCTGCTGTGTATCAATGGTTCAGGCTGGTGGTGATGGTGTAATGGTGTCAGGGATATGTTCTTGGCACCTTTTGGGCCTACCTGAGTATTGTGGCTGACTATGTCCAACCCATTACCACAATGTACCCATCTTCTGGTGGCTACTTCCAGCAGCATAAGGTGGCTTGAGTCATCTCAAACTGGTTTCTTGAACATGACCATGGGTTCATTGTGCCCCAGTGGCCTCCAGTACAATGAAATTAATTTACTGAATTAGCTGATGAACTTAATAATTACCATTTTTTTACACAGTTCATTCAAGTTTTATGTTAAATACTGCTAACCACTTCTTTCATTGTATTTTACAATACCACAGATTTGATGTCATATGAATCAAAACACAGAGAGAAACCACATAGAAAATCTATTAAGACTTTAATTTTCTTTATGCTTTAAATACATTTTACACAGTGGTTGATATCTTCTGCTTGAATAAGTTACATAATAAATAAAAGCAAACATTTCATTTTAAGGCATTCATAATAGCAGCGATGGCCAACAGAGTCCTCTTCCAAAAACATCCAGGAGTTAGCAGTTGATATCGTCCTGTCCAGCTTTTTATGTGGACCAGATCAGTTAAACTCAGTTTAAACTGAAGTGTTAAGACTGAGCTTTGGACAAATCTGTCAAACTATCTTGGAGTGTTTCAGAAAACTCTGCACCAGTGTGCGGAAATTAAACTGAATTGGAAAACACTGGTGTTAGCCCTAAAGCATTGGAAGTCACAGGAGGTAGCATCTTACTCTCCTGCCAATCAATTATCTTTTTTTTTAAATACATGCAGCAGGTCATGTTTATTGATCACTATGATTATCATAGCCATCCATCCACATGTAACTGCATATTTTAAAGTCTCTGTGGTAGAAGCTGTACAAGAACTGCATCAATATAAAGCTGTGTGTTGCTCATCTGCATTTGCACAGAAATCTTCTTTTTACTCACCCACGATGTCTTTCCTATAACAACACTGGGAAATTATCAAAGAAAATCTGTCTGACTACAACACTGATGATTTTTCATACATAAAAACATCACATAAACATAAAATGACCTCAGGTCTGTCGGTTTATGTGCCCTCATTACAAATGATATTGCACTCAGCACGAAACCTTTGTTCTGGAGACTGAGGAGGAAACAAAACCTTTTTTTCTAAATACAGTACTCTTGCAGAAGGACTTCCAATTGCTCACAAAATGACATAAATCTTTTTGACTTGAATGAGTGATCAGACCTCTCAAAAATGACTGATGAGACCTGCAGCCAGTTAAGATTAGAAAATAAGTTCATGTAGATGAGATCATGTATCTAAATTACATTAATCTGGTATAGGAGGTTAATGGCAGCTAACCTCTGTCTGATTTTTTCATTAATGTCATTATGTTAAGTGTGATTTAGTATGGGCATAACTCACTGAAAGTGTATTATGCAAACAAATAATGTACCCATTTCTGCATGACCAGTAAATCATACAGAACATAAAGGCAATATCAGCGTCAGCATTAAGAAAATGTGCAGCATTCACTGAATCAGCTTCAGCTGATGAGCTCACCTCTGGTCATGTGTCAAGTCGACAGATAATTTGTGCTTAATATAAACAGTGCATTTTCTCTTTTCATATAAATGGTCATTTTGAAACAACAAATACTGAACAATCTAAAACAATACATTGGTGGAATAATTCTAATATAAGTGACAAGGTGTGGTCGAGGGGCTTTGGGCTGTAACATGTGCCATACCTGGCTTTGCTAGAAGCAGAGTAAGCAGCAAGGAACAGGTCAGACACTGTTGGGGGTTAATCAGGGAGCAAAATGACCACCTGTTTTTGTAAAGCGATAAGGAAACGCACATTTGTCTGATTGGGGCATTTGTATAGTGACTATTTTTGGGGTGGTTGCCTGATTGCTCTCTTGGAGAACAGGGACTTGAACAAGGTAATGTGGTTGTTCTAATGATTACACTGGATAACGACACTGGAGTTACTGCCTACTGGCAATGAGACTACAATAAAATGTCTGGTCCAAGATGTGGACACAGAAATCCACTGTTTCTCTTATGTCTTTCACACAGATTCACTCTCAGGTCAATCACTCACACACACATACAGACACACCTAATTGTAAGCAATCAAATAACTACAAGTGCATTTGGCATGAAAGCTCATTAATATACATGGAGGCTTTGGGCTGTTGACACATGCAAACAAAAGCAAGCTTGTGTGCATAGTTACTCACAGTCGGACATTCAGAACACATACATACTTAACACATGTACATACAGGCTCACGTGAACACTAAGGCGTACTCATTAGAACACACACATACACAGATATGGCTTTCTTGTAGTCTCTGCCAGCTTTCTCCCTCTGCATGCCGACTGTGTGTCTGGCACCGAGGTTAAGGTCTGGAGCCACACACAAGCTGTGTCTGGCTTTTACAGACTCCAAATGGGCTTTATGAATGGCCAGGACTCAATGACTGAGTCAACACCAGGGGCCACACTCGACCCAACTGACAACGGTTTTTGGAGATAAGTCAGAAACAACACTCTCCCGGCACAGCCAGGAAGCATGTTTAAATTAATGTGCCACCAGGTTTTCTTTTGTTTTGCACAGCAAACATTGTGCCTCAGAGTGTCGGTCCACAGAAGTGTTGCTTTTATGCCATTATTGGCCAAGCCTGAGTTCTTTTAAACAGCGTTGTGTGTGTGTCCATGTGTTTGTGCTCTTGTTGCCCTATTATAGCTAGCAATACAGCCGGCTCTCGACATTGCGTGGAGCCAATGGCGCCATCTTTCAGTAATACACAATCTTGTGCCCTCAGTTGGATGCAAACACTTTGCCCCTTACAAAATATATGCTTATCTATAATAGATACAAAGACAAATGCTCACACAGCCCCTCACCACTGCTCTATCATTAGATCCAATACTCGAGTGATGTTCAGATCTGAATCCAGACTGAAGTCTGACTCTACAAATGGAGCTGTCGGTGGAGTAAGAGGGCGTAGGCCAGATGTCATTGTTTCCAGCCAATCAGCAGCATCAAACAATGTTGGAGCTTTTCGTTTTCTTGACTTCCCTGTGGACGACAGAGGGGAGGTGCAGATGGGGGGTGGTGGAGGAGCTGGGATCACCTGGCTGGGGTTTATTACAGCTGGAGATGGAGGGAGCTCCAACAGGAGAGAGGAGCAAAGAGGTGAGGGCAGGAAGCTGTCATCCTTGCTTTGGTGCTGGGAGGTCTGTGGCTGATCAGCTGGAGGAAGAGGAGGCGATGGGTCGGAAATTGCTTGAGCAGGGGATTTATGATCAGAGACATCGACGGATACTGGAAGAAAGGCAGTAAAATGATTGGGCACTAAATAAACATGACAGTCACTTAAGTTGTATGAATTGCTAAAAACCTAATTATAGGGTTGTAACCATATCAGAATCGTAAACTTTGATATAGAAAACTTACACTGATGCATGTTTTTATACCGTTGCAATGAAAATCTGCCATGGTATGAAAAAATGTGTAAACAATGTGTAAACTTTGATAACATTACTGTATACTTACCAGCACAAGTTATCTGCTCATCCAGAATGTCATCTATGGACTGCCGAGGGTCCATCTTTGGAGAAGAGATAAAAACACAAAAAACTCTTGAGCTGTATTTATGAAACAATCCCAACAGTGTAAGGAAATCAGATCTTTATATTTTTCATTCTAAAACTTTAATGAAGTCAGATTTCTGTCCTTCATTCTTCCAGTGTGGCAATCCAC
The DNA here is from genome assembly GCA_037902135.1 of Cetoscarus ocellatus. Classification (NCBI taxonomy): domain Eukaryota; kingdom Metazoa; phylum Chordata; class Actinopteri; order Labriformes; family Labridae; genus Cetoscarus; species Cetoscarus ocellatus. The sequence continues at coordinate 56,350 of JBAMNC010000666.1, read as the reverse complement.
TATTAAGGTCTCCATAAAGACATAAAAGTATGTATTTAAGCTTGTTATAACAGAAGATTGTGTTTTTAACTGCTGGAGTAGAAGTATATAAAATTATGTTTTAAAGTCATGACAAATTAGGCAGTGCTCACAGAAGCAGTTTTAAAATGGGCTGAAACACCCTCAGATTATCCTCAACTTGAAAAAAAAAAAAAACAGCCGGACATTGAAGGGCATCTCTGTTTTATCAGACCTGTCAGCTCTACATGCTCGATCCCCAAGAAGGGAAATCATTTTTATGTCATTACAACGAAGTAGTTATGTGCTGAAAAGTGAAAGTTTTATTCTATCACCAAGCTCCTTTAAAATAAAGTTGTATGAACGCAAGATTTGGATGATTTCTTATGACATATATGTCAAAGAAAAATACATGTATTAGTACAAATTTTGATATTGTGATATACTGTCATCCTGGTAATTCAGTTAACAATACACTGTCTTCAGGTATTGATATTTTATCTAAAACGATGTGGCGCTATTTTAACAGGTAGGCATAGAAGAGTTGAATATGCTTATCAGATACTTATGTATCTATGTAATGTCTTTAAGGGAAGATATGTCTAACACCATTTTTTTATAGCTGCAAAATTGTATTTAATTTTTTTATTTTAAATGAAAAAATGACATTGTTTCATCTCAGTTTTTGACTAATTCTGTTAAAAAATCAAAAATTTAACAATTTAACAATTAAATAATAATTAAATTCTACTAATCACCTCAATTAGAGATATTGAGCTTCCAACATCAATTGGATGTGAATCACACTTTAATATCTTTGCCATATATCAATTACTGCAGCATCTCTGTATTATGAAATTCTTGATACTGTGGGCGCGGGCCATGTATTGCGCATCAAACCATGAGTGACTATGATTTCCAGCCCTTAGTGTGTTTGCTATAAACAGACACACTAAGTTAAAGGAAGCAGCATGGAGACCGAAACACTTTTACCATATTTACTCCCTCTTCATCATACCAGACTCTATACAAATTAAGCAGGAGAAAAACACACCCTCGTCAGGTAAAGATGCTATTTTATGCCGTGTGAGAGATGAACCCTTCCAGCACAAAATCTGCACCATGGCTCGAGAAATGTCCACACTAAGCATAGATGCAGCTCTGTATCAGAGAGGCAGAGAGGCGGGAGTCTGAGATTCAAAGTTGTACATCATTTTGGTAGGTAACCTTTAGAAACCCAATTGCAAGTGTGACTGGTACATTGGGCAAATTTGACCAATAATTCACCAGCACTATCACCAGTGTATAGCTGATGACTAATTTCTAGCCCTAGACTGTTGGCAGAATGTGTAAGCTAAACAACAGACTGTAGACAGGAAAGACTCTCAGAGCTTACATATCATTGTACTTGGGGGGCTATGAACTTAAGTACTTCTATGAGCCCCCTGCCACAAAAAAATTGAGGTAAAAGTGGTAAAAAAAATCTTTCTGTCAACTTTAATGATGCAGTAGCACATAGTTTTGATTCTTTCACATGTTTAAAGCAAATTTAGGTTTTGTTCTGTTTATGAGTGCAACAGTCAAACAAATTGTCTGCACACTCTAACCTGTGCTTTCTGGATGGCCTCCTGCAGTTCTTCCTCCAAGCTGCGAGCACCGGGCAAGGTCTGAACAGGACTTGCTGTAATCTGCACTGGCAGCTCAAAATCCTGGCCAATCACATCACACGGCTGGCAGCAAAACACCTGATTAGAAAGCAGAGGTAAATGAGTTGACAAGTGTTGTGCTCACATGTGGTGCATCCTCACAGAGAGATTATCCATGTTCTGTGCTCATTTGTCTGTGTGTTTACCTGTGTAAACAACACCTCTGTCTGTGCGTCTGGTTCTTGTTTTACTCTGGGGCATACTGGGGCCTGTTGCAGGAAAGGATGAAGTGATCCTCCAGAGGACTGGTGAAAAAATAAAAGAATCATTGCTCTGCCATATGAAATATTTTCATTTAAAAACACATGGATGAATATCCCAGCCTGTCCTTCCTCACCTCATTGCTGGTGTTGGTGGAGCGGTCTCTGGGCCTGCTCCTTAGCCTCTCCCTCATCTCCAGCTCCACACTCAGCTCCTGCTGTTGCTGTTGCTGCTGCTCACTCTCACTTCTCCATGAAGTCCCACACTGCAGGGGGGAAGATGATGACATGGGGAGGCTAGGACTTGGGGTTCCTGAGGCTGTGCTGGCAGGAGCTAAGAAGACGGCGTTGGTTAGGCCACAATTTTCTCCTGCTGAAAAACCATTGGGCACTGTGTTCAGGACTCCATTAGCTGGGTCACTGAGAATCCCATTAGGGATCCCGCTGTCTGTGATGAACATCTGTTGGTTTGGGCTTCTGTTGGGTGAGTCGAGTCCAGAGCTGGAGCTTGAGCTGGGGCTCTGGTTTGGTGGCAGTGGGAGGCAGGGGTTGAGGGGCTCCACGCTGGTACCAAGCTGGCAGAGGGGAGCAGGGGAGGGGCAAGGTTGAGTGAGTTGGAGGGGGCGGAGACGCTGCAACAGAGTAGGTTTGGTGCCTGAAACTGGGAGACCCCGTTTTCGCAGGTGCTGCCGCAACTCTGACACCTAAGGTTAAGGAACAGAAGCTTAAAATGTGACAAACTGTAAATGAGAGAGTTTTTTAAAATGTGTTTTTTCCTTTGAATGCTGTCATGCTTTTCTTACGGTTAAATCAACCAGATTTGCGGGAAGAGGCTCAGGCTTAGATGCAAGATTTGTCTCCTTTGGTGTTTGGTTTGTTGTAGCAGGGACAGGTTGTGGATTTAGGGGCATAGCTCCAGAGGACTTCACGAGATCAGAATGGTCTCCACTATAGAGATGACAAAAGTTTCAGTGTACCAAGAAGCTAACACCTCTTTTATTAAGAAGAATGAGCCACTTTCAGATCACCCATCACTCAGAGGGATTAAAAACACAAATTCAATTTCTGTGCTGGCCTGATATAATTGCAATTTTAAAGCATGTTAACATATTATTCCTACTGATTCTGCCCAATATCAATTTGGCATTCTTCAGTAATGTGGTTCAAGAACAATATCCTCTTGAATGTATACTCTTCAGTCTGACCGCACCTGACGAGGAACCCTGTGCATGATCTACAGTCTCTGCAAATACTACTGTTTAATTTTCCTCAAACAATTTAGATTAGTTTGACATATATGGTATGCAATTTGTAGTAATAAAGGAAATGTTAATTTAAGCTATTCTTTTCCTTCAATAAAATATATCAGAATTATTAGTGAAATATCATAAAAACTATCTATGAGAAAGATTTTTTTTTTGTCATTTTGGCACAAAACAATCTTTTTTTCTATCTGTGTATCATATGATGCTTCAAAACATTTAAATCAAATGGCATTTTGACACATATTTGATCATAAATTATTTTTAAACCTCTTATCATTTGAAAATTCCAATTGGCCATGTTTTGATTTCTTAGCCACAGTCCACAGCCATTATTTTAGCACTGATAGCGCTCAGCACCTAGACCAGTGCTGTCATTTTCCAAGTACTTTCACTTGACAACAGTTTAACTTTTGGAAGAATGCAGCGCTTGTTAAATCACTTCTTCGACCAATCAAAATCAAGAAGGGGCGAATCCACTGATGTGTACCGTAACAACAATTGTGTAAGAGAAGGTGATCTGACTCGAGTGCCTTCTCAAGGGAATATTTTCCAGTCTTCAGCTTCTATGGTGGTAGGACATGATTCCTTGAATTGGCTTTCATGTTTTCTAAGGAGAAATGTCCATGAATAAGGGAAATAGCCAAGTGCACAGAGCTACTTAAAACAACCTTACAGATACTACCAAGACACAAAGAGAAGCAGAAGTTAACTTTAATTACTAAGCAACATTTAACACTGGATTATTGTGCAAAATAGCTATAGCATGGTGTCCTTAACTGGGCTTTTCTCCCTGTTTTACATGGATTTTCTAAATCTAAAAGAAGTCCAAGAATCTCTCTAACAAACTGACATGAATATATTAAACGGTAGCCTATAGCCAGCTTTAGCCTCATGTGACTGCATCAAAAGGCGTGAAAGCAGGGTCATTAAACCATAAATCTTTGCTTGACAACATTAATAAACTTGTTTATAATTTATTGTGATATACTTAGACTGTGACCATACGTTTACCGCAAAGGCTCATATCATGATAACGTTGAAATCCAGATTAATTGCATGGCCATATTGTTTAATTACGTTTCTACCCTAGTTAGACCAAACTGTCGATGTGACCCTGCTCACTGTACTGATATGAATTCATCTGCATACCTTGGAACGACCATGAGTTGTTGTGGCTGTAGTTGTTGTTGCTGTTGTTGTTGTTGCTGCTGCTGTTGGTTCTGCAGGATTTGCAGCTGGAGAATAACTTGCTGCTGCTTCAGAAGATTGGAATAGGCTGGGTCTAAAGTTGGGGCAGGGCTCTTCTGTTTGGTCCCTAGAAACAAATAGTCTTTAGTCATCACTTTCCCCAAAGAATAATTGCTGGTTGGACAAGTATGTCAAAGTAGACAAGTGAAGGACTTTACTGGTACCTCCCATCCCAGAGCCTCCTCTCTGATCCGGAGGAATGTACTGGTGATACGTGAGCGTCTTCACTTTTGGTTTGGTGTCCCGCGGTTTCCGTGGGCGAGGAAGATGGTTGAAATTAAGTGAGGAGGGCAGGGAGGAGGAGCTGGGAGGACTTGCAGGCCGAGCTGTCTGTAAAGACACAGATTGTCCAGTTTTTTTATTTGTAACCATGCTGAGTTTTTCAGGGGTAACTTAAAAAATCCTGTCACAATGTTTGACCATGTTTGCCCCATGTTTTCACACTCTTACACCAAATTGTTAAATGCCTCACAAATCTCCAAATGACAGCATGCTTGTGTGTGAATGTGTTAACCTACAGGGCAAATTCTGAGCTTCCCCACAAGTACAAATTGACAGTAATGAATGCAGAGGGGCTTAAAGCCTTGCATTTTGTGTGACAGGAGAAAAGTGACCGTCCTGTTAGGTTAATGCTTTTTTATCTTTTTAGTCGTAAACCTGTTGGGAAAAACCTGTCACACTCACATGTTCAAGCTAAATGCTGTTAGTCTGACCTAGATCTATGTCTGTTTGTCCCTCTTCATGTGATATTTTTAGGAGTAACAGATGAATTTGAAATAAAAAGAAATGCTTATTAAATAAATATAAATAAAAAAAAAAAAAGTTCAGTAAAATGTACAGTGAGATTTGCTTTAGTTTCCTGTAACCCAACATTACCTTTGGCAGCAAGGGCGTAGTCTGAGAAGACCCATACATCCAGTTTGGTCTCCCGGTGTTTGCCGTGGAGTTTGATTCATTTAGTGTCACACTCGATGGCCGTCTGATGCCCTCGGTTGCCGGGAGCAACGCTAAACCAGACTGAAGGCAGAATATCAGATGATCAGAGTTGGCACAGGAGGCTATTTATAAACTCTTCAGTCTGTTAATATTCACTTTAATGTGCTAATCAGAGGTTATTGGTGAGAATTAATTTACAAACTTCCTTGTTTCTGCAAACATAGTGTGATACATGGCAAGACAACAGAGCCTCAGGGCTTTTCTTTGTTTTTCCCCCTTTTCACCTTCCAGGCAAGAAAAGAGAGGAGAGAGGAGGTTCTTTGTCTATAATGAAGTAAAAATTAGACAGAACCTACAGCTGGTATCTACTTTAGCAATTAAAAGAATATATGTACATAATTCTAAGCATGATAATCTGACAGCACAGATGGGAAAACAAAAGATACCAGGTCTTTGTTGCTGAACGATCATCATTTACAATTACATTTGCTATAATTTCCTGAGACAACTCTCTCCTTAGCTTTCTGTGGTCCATGTTCAGTGTGGTACCCACCATGATCCCAAACAGCACAGAGACTATTTTTCACCCTTTAAATAGGCAGACTGACTGATTACAAGTTTGAAGACGCCTGTAATGCTAATTACAGGATACACCTTAGTTTAACATCTTTTCTAGGGGTACCATCATTTTTGTCCAGGCCAGTTTCATTACTTTGTTTTTTAAAATAATTCTGTTGAACCACAATTCAAAAGCAATGTCTGATTTTCATTAGTTAATTTTCAGTATGTTTTTATTTATTATTACTTTTGTCAGTCTCAAGTTATTTCAGTGAACATTGTGGGTTTTTCTTTCTTTAATGGAAGGGTACTAACAATTTTGTCCACGTCTATAATTTTGATGACTGCTAGATTGAAAACCTCTGATCCAGCAGTATTCTCAGTCAATCTGAGAGGCTCTGTTAGAGCTCTTGTCCCTTTAAGGCTCTTTTCCCCAGTGGGCCCAATCCAGTCCGGTTGGTTGACCACTCTGCTCTGTGGTAAAATGATGTTATTTTTAAATTCTTTTTTCACCCCATTATTCTAATACACGATTTACCCCTCCCTTGCTATATGTAGCTTTAAATCTTTGAAAAGATATTTTATTAACAAAAAAAACATCATTATATTCAGCTTTAAAGAGCTGAAATATCTGACACATTCACACATATCCTTTAAAACTTGATGAGAAGTTTGAAAGTATGGAAATACAAGTTAAACAGACTCCATGTGTGACAGGAGGTTGAAATAGCTTTGCACAGAAGCAGACAGCTGGTAGTGTCAGACAACTACATTTCAATTTTATGGTGATTACATTTCAGAAACTTCTCACTTTTCTTTAAATAAAGAAAAATTAAATCTGTGCACTGTCAGTTTTACCACAGTCTTTTTACATAACTTGAGTAAATAATATGTGTACTTTGCCCTCTCTGTCTGACAGAAACAAATAAAAAACTGGAGAGACAACCATGCAGCTGGTGCGAGGGATTGAGATGAGAAGACGTAATACAAAGATGTTAAAAACTGAAAATACAAAGAAACTTCAAGGCACCATGTGAATAATTTTTTCACAAAAATTATGAATCCTATGTTTTAAATATCTATTAGTTATGTGGCTACATAACCCTATAAATTGTCAACAATTTTGCTTTAGAGATTAATTTTACATGATAAGACAGGAAAGTTGTCAAAATGGGCCTTCCTGGTTTGCACTTCAAGTGATCCTTGAATGTTTTACAAGAAGCTGTTTCATAGATAATCCTTATCGAGTGAAGAATTTATTGGATAGAGCCCTTAATGTCCAAACAACTAGTAAGCAGAGGTGGGCAGAGCCGACAAGTTTCTACACACCATCTTTTGAACAAGACCCCTTTTATGTTTGTAAACAAAGTGCCATGTTTGGTGGGTGGGCTTAGGCAAAAGCAAGTTATTTTTTAGCTTGTTTTTCAAAATATTGGGGGATAATATAGGTCGCTCTCCATATGTGAGATGAAGTAGAAATACTGGAAAATACCTGCTCAATGAGTGACATCTAGGAGTGTTAGGGACAAATTCTTGGATTCCACTTTTAGATCAGGTTACATAGGTTACTGTCCTTATGGCAGTGGTTCACAAGGTGGGTGCTTGAACCCTGAGGTGTTCCATTACAACAAGGGGGTCACGACTTACTCCCCCCCACCACACCCATTTTGGCTGAAATGAGTGTAATGTGTAAAAGATCCTCAGCGTTAGTTTTGAGTTCACTGCCCCTTGTCCTGCTATATTGGAGTGACAGGCCAAAGGTAGGGGAACCACTGCTCCAAGCTACCAAGAGAGTGACTGATAATAGAGAGCAAACTGGTTGAATTTCAGCTGTGAGCATTGTCTTTGACCGTGACTTTAACCCAACAAGAAAACACGTTTCAGACTCCTGTGCTACCTGCTAGCCTATGGTGCTTGTTTGCCAGTTTGGCTTTGTGTTGCCTCCAGCTAATGCCATGATGTCACTTGTGACATAGACCATTAGAAGGTGTATTGTATTGATTGAGAGCTTATACTCAAATTTACATTCATGTCTTGGATTTGTTGTCTCACCTGAGTTTGCCCGGTTCTGTGGTTGAGGGGCGGGGCCACAGCTGAGAAGTCACTCAGCAGTTGGTCACCCGGGAGCCCTGGTAATGAAGTAAAGGCCGTTGACTGGTGGAGGCCGTGCTGCTCGGTCGGAGAGGAGGAGGAGCAGGAGGAGATGTCATCTTCGAAGACATCAGTAGGTAGAGGGAAGGGGGCCGAGCCTGAGGAAATGAAGAGTGAAAGAAGATGAGGTCAAAGGAGGAGCAGGGGAAGATTGGTTGGTGGGAAATGAAAAGAACTGTGCATGACTCTGATCTTCTTTTTTGTGCGTGTGTGCACTTGTTGTGTTGACTTACGGTTCTCCAGAGGCAGTGTGTGTTCATGTGGTTGCTGCACGGGCACAGGCAGACGTTGGATTCTGTCAGTGAGGTCCTGGGCCTGGCGAGCCTTCTTGTGCCTCTGGGCACCACACACAATCTTCTCTGTGGGCAGGAGGAAGGAGCGGTGTGGGTAAGTAAAAGGGAAAGAGCAGATGGGAGATCAGCAAAGAGAGAGAGGAGAGGAAATTAGAAGAGGAGAGAGGCAACAGGAGTTAGAGCATATGTGATGTGAGCATGCATGCCACAGGCAATAAGACCCAATTCAAACCAGCAACAGCCTAAAGAAAACAGCAAACACATGGCCTATAGGGAGATGTATTCCCTTGGAAATTTAAAACAAACACACACATATTCACACATGTTTAAAAGGGCAGAAAGGGATCGTGTGGCTGATATTATTATAGCAGTCTTTTCAAATTAAAAACAGGGTTAGAGGTTGCTGAGAGGAGAAAGGAAAAAAGACAGAAAGGTAGATTGGAGAGAAAGATGTCAGTAATGGAATAAAATGATGACTCTGATCCTCAGATGGGCAGGTTTATCATCTGTTGTCAATCACTGATATGTTCGCAGACCTGCTTAAAATGCAGAGTTACAGCGAACGACAAGGTCACATTTCTATTTAACTGACAGCTGATGAAACAGAGTCTACTGCCAGATTTTTCACGCTTCATTTCCTCGCACAACAACTACACAAGAAGGAGCAGAGAGAGCAACATAGATCAGATCAAATACAAGCATAAAGAAGGTGAGAGAGGCAAGGAAATATGTTGCAATGCACTTTGCTGGGAGCATTCGGGGTAAAGCAGGAAGGAAACAGTTGTGTATATCTGTGTATATCACCTGGTGTAACTTCAGTGTTCAGACCACTAGGGGGCAACTTCTGAGCGGCACCATCATCAGTTGGACGCTGCAGCAGGAGAGAGCAGGTCAAATCAACAACTCAGGCCATTGCATTGCAATTTGATAAAGTAAAATGAAATCTAAGTGTACCTATATGCAAATGCAATCTTATAAATCTCACTTCTGACCATTCATAAGTTCTTTAGAGCATGCTTTGGGCCCTGTACTGCACAGACTTACTCCGTTACACAGTTATTCTATACTTATCAAAGTGGGGAAACACTGACCTATTTAATAATCATTACTCATGAAAACTGAGTTAACAGACTGAGTTTGCCTCCCAGTATATCAGCGTTTACCTGCAGAGCTTTTTGTGCTTCCTGGTATATTTGTGTAATTTTATGTTAATGTTTATTACGTATAATTTTGTCTTTAACTGAGATCGTTAGGTTCATTGGTTTTAAGCATGAAAGAAGACACATCATATACCTATTTTACCTTTAAGCAAAGTCACATGTGGACTCAATATGTGGTTCTCAACTGGACCCAAAAATGGGTTGAGAAACTGCTTTGTTTGTCCAATGACTTCTTGGATAAAAATTGGGGAAAAGTCCAGACCAAGGGTGAGCAACATGGGGGCTACATGCAGCTCTCCTATTACCTTAATGTGGCCTGCCAAGTTTATAAACTTGAAAAAAAGGCTGTACATGAAAAAAAAACTTGACAAAATCTTCTATGGCAACATTTAAAGTAATAATATTTTCAAAAAAACGGAGCAATAGTTTCTGTAACTGTTTCTGTGAAATTCCCCCATATGTTTTTGTCAAAACAGAAAAAATGGAAGTTAAAAATACTTAGATAGTGAGTAAATTCTGTTTTCTGAATCATTAATGCAGCTGAAAGTGGTTGAATCCTGTTTTTAACTCAGTAGATTGCTTATTGCATTTGAGTTAAAATATACAGCATATACTTGTTGATAAAGTAACTTTTTTATAACAGCTATTCAGCATATATTTGCCCCGTGTAAGCCGTAAGCAGATGTGCAGTGCACGATATATATTACTTTGATAACAAGTCAATTCTGGTTGTTTTCTTTACATTTTTACTAATTTATTTTGTTACTTAATTTCACAAGAGCTCAAACATGAATCAAAATGTACCTGCTTCTCTTTGTATGATCATATGTTTCATTCTGTCTAAGGTTTGAACACCAACTCTTGCAATTCAATAAATGTTTGTGTATGAAAATTTATGCAAATTTGTGTAGCAGTTTCTAATTAAGGAAGTGGTGGTTGGCCCTGAGGTAAAACCAGTTGGGAACCACAAGTCTAAATGAAACATCTGTGCTGCCTTTGGTCAAATTGTGCGGCAGTGTGCATAAATCGCTCCTTTTCACCCTGCCCCTTTCTTCCCGAAGATGTTATAACAGGAGTACAGCTGCATGGTTCAGTGGCTTTGGGTGGAGATGTTTGGGTGGAAACACAAGAGGAGGGGCAGGCATAATTATGATGTCTCACTGTGATGTCATAATGAGCTCAGATTCATAACAGACTGTCAGAGTTCATGTTTTCAGACAGATGGATCATGAACAAAGCACTGGATTGGCTTATGCCATTGGCTGGTAGATACTATACAGATTTAAATATAATGCAAAAATACTAAAAGTTCTGTTTTAGGATGTATCTTTTTAAGGCTCATCTACAGATGGGCATTGAAACGTAACTCTGGTTACAACTGCTGTGGTGTGTGGCAGCGGTTTCACCCTGTCCAATAAAAACTAAGTGAATAAATGTGATGTTGTTTGGTATAATAGAGGATCTGTATGCTACTTACCAGAGCTTCACTCTGGTCTTTCTCTGTTTTCTGTGGTGGACTGGCAGATTTCAACCCTGGAAAAACAAACAACACAAAAACATTTTAAACATTTGAAGACAAAGATGCAGACAGTTTTCTTTTAGAAGAAAAGCAGCTTTGTAATCTAGAGCATCAAACAGGACCACTCTGATATAATTATATCTCTTCCTTAATACAGTAAATAACATCGCAGGTGCTTGTTGGTTTTGTTAGCATCACAGCATGCTTTGACCTCTGAAAACGATATACCTTAGTAGAGGATTCAATAAGAGTCCCTGAACTGAGCCCTGATTGGCCAAATAATAATAATAAGAAGAATAACAATAATAATAATAATAAATAATAATTGACAGATAATTATACATTTTGGGCCAACGACACCAAAATTAAACAGCATACCGCAGCTTTAATGTAATGAAGATGTCAAAATTCCAGATTTATAAAAACAAAATCTCCCAAAATTTAATCACTGGTGATGTAGCAACGATTATTCCACATAATAAACCAGTTGAATGCACAGTGTCTGCCATCAGGGGAACCTCAGTTTTATAATAAACATAAGATGGAGTCAAGAGCGGTGGGGAGTCATGGGAGTGATTCCCTGCTTCTCAAACCCCACCCAAAAAAAAAAAAAAAAACTGGAATGGACCATCATCAAGCAGAGTCAAATAGGGATCTTAACTGACTGAATACAAGGCTGATGGCAGAGAAAAACTGTAGTCCATCGCAAGAAAGCAACACAAAACATGAAAAAGATACCTTTCCTTATAAAACAACAGTAAACATGTCTTTTCTGTCATTGAGAATAGCTGCCATGATGAGACACATTCTGTTTCACTTTGAAATATAAAGAAAACCTCTGGTCTTAATAAAGGGAAGTAAGGAAGATAGATAGATAGATAGATAGATAGATAGATAGATAGATAGATAGATAGATAGATAGATAGATAGATAGATAGATATTTAAAAGAGAAGAAAATATTATAGGATGGTAAAATCAAGCCATTATGATAAAACCTACCAAGCTATTATCAATCAATACTCAATCATCTGTGAGTGAAAAGAAGTGACCTGAAGATCATTCATACGCTATCATGGTGTAGCTAATCAATCACAATGTTAATGATACACTCAGACTTACCAGCATCTGCATTGATCTCACTCTGCCTTCGGTTCTGAATCCTCAGCTGCAGCACTGAAATACAAGAGAACAGATCGAGTCGACTGTGTTAAAAACTGATGAAACGTGTTACAAGTTCCCCTGATGGAGCTGGAGCTCAGTTTGATTTCTCTTTGGAGCATAATCTATCTAAGAAAAGAGAGAAGTGACAGGGACATAGAGAAAGTAAGAGCTGAGCAATGCGGGGCAGCGTGTTACCTGTTAAATGATCTGAACTGGTAACTTAGATCACCTCATGACTCGGCACTGCTGCTGGATTATGTGACTCTTTGCATACCTACATTCTGGGGCTAGGCAATAAATCAGATTTTCAAGATACACTGGTGCTGTTTCAAACAAGACAAAGGGAACGGTTTTTGTAAACATGGCTTATGACAACACTGGTTTAAAAAAAATCAGGGATGCTGAGTAAAAAGTCAGTAAGACCCACTAACAGTGAAGTGTTTACTGACCACAAAATAATCAACTTGAAATGTTTTTGTCAAGGTCATGATATTTTGATTAAATTGTTTAAAAATTAGTAACCTAGACCCTCAGTTTTAAGTAGTTTATCGATTTTATTCATCAAAAATTGCAGGAAAACTCCTGAACACCATAAATTGCATGGCAAGACTGGCAAAATTTGGAAAATGCATAAAGCTGACAAGCCCCTATTTTTCACCCAATACTCCAAATGTTGCAAATGTATTTGTGTAATTCAGGCAGCGCTTTCGCGTCAAGTATTTGTTAAAATTTGACTGAAGATCATTAAGTTCCTGGACTTTTTAATACCACCAATTATCAATGTAAAGGACATATTTTGATGTTTAAAAAAAGATGCAGAGTCTCAGTACTCAGTAAAGAAGTCCTAAACCAAATTCACATTTGCCAAAAGAAATCCTGAAATTATTGGGACATTAACCAGGCGAGTTATATGTGTGAACCCAAACAGCAGAGTTCTTTCCTCGGACTTTACCCTGAGTATTTTATCCAGTTAAAGTCCGAGTGGGCTCATGTCTGAACACTGCAGCAAATTATCAGGCAAAATCACTGAGGTGGGGGGGGGGACATCATCCTGTGTGACCAGCACGAACCCGGAAAAGAGAGACTTGACAGGATGGATAAAAACAACCACTTGTGACAGGAGAAGTTTATCTGGTTATAAGGGGAGTAACACAAACTCAAACGTGTGTCTGGACATTTGAAGGTGTTGTTTCCACAGCACATCATCAAAGTTCTCCAGAACATTTGCTGAAAAATGATCACCAGCAGGTCTCTCACATATCCAAAGAGCCATCTCAAGCAAATGTTGAGTATGGGGATGAAACCCTGCAGCTTTCTTTCTCCGCTGTAATCATCGTGCATGTAGTGACGCTGCTTCATATTCACTTCTGTGAGCTTTAGTGCTCCTCTCAACTCTTCAATCGATTCTGTCTATATGCTCAACTTCTCCCTGTCCAGCAGGGACTAGCAAGTGTGAATGACCATGTCAGTGAGCAGGCTGCCCTGATATTATCCTGATAATATCAGGTTTGCATGTGTGAAAAGGGCACTTGACACCAAATACAGAAACATTTCCTGTTTGCAGTCACCAAAAATTGTGATGAAACTTTTACAAACCATATTATTTGCTCTAATGTTGAAAACAGTTGGAAAAGTGACACAGTAGGAACCGGCGGAGGAACAAGGGTGGGTCCAATTGTTGCCAACGTATTTGAGTAGATAACAAAGAGCTTCCTCTGTCTTTTGTTTGAAATAAACACTGAAAATCAAAATGTGTCAAAATGTGCCTTTTTACATCAGGTTATTAGCACAGTGAGAATTTCCTTATTTTGAAACACATGCTATTTTAAATAACTCAGACAGGAGAAGGAGCTTGTTTGCCCTCTGTTCTGAATAAAAATGGAAAGAGGTCACATTTGGCATCAAGTGATTCTGTTTCTAGTACTGTGGTATCAAAAATGCATCAGTTGTTTGATTCTGATGTGAATTCTGTCAAAGCTAAAAAAAATTGTTCATTGTGTGAAAATGCTTTGATTTCTTTTCAGAGAAAACATCCATAGTTAATCGGCATTCTTCAAAAAAATACTGAGATGTGACTTTAGTCCCTATAAACCTGCCCAGTACACACTGCATGTATGTACACGTACGTTTAGTACACATGCAGACAGGTGAAGCAGGGTGGGGCTGGACCTGTTACACTGTATCCCATCCAATGGTACATTTCGGTGTGGGGGGTATGGGGAGGGGGGGCAGTGACTATTTATCTCTCAGTAAGTCTATTTCTGTAGACCCCTTCCCCCCTTCAGCTGTCCCTCTCTCTCTACAAGCGGCCTCACGTCATCCTCATCTGTTCTGCTAACTATATTTCTCTTGCACTCTGCTTGTCTGAGCCCTCAAAACAAAAGTCTGTCTGTAAAAATGTGGATTTAAAGCAGATTAACACACTGAGGGCTGTCTCCATGACAGCTTAAAGAAGCTGGGTTTATTATTCTGAAGCATTTGGGCAGTAGCCTAGAGTGTTGTTTAGTTTTCCAGAAAGAGAGAAGTGTCTGGAAGCCTCTGGCTGGTCTGTAATAAATGGGACAGACAAAACATTCATTTAATCACCTTTTTAATTTTTCTGTAAAGGTTTAGCCCTTCCTAAGTACTTTCCTTGGGATGTTGCATAGATGGACTTGAGAAATATCTGATGGATATATTTAACAGTCCATCTGGTGTGTCAGGTAATAAAAAACAACTAAAGAGCACAACATTCCTGTGCTTTGGATATCACAGATTATTAAAATGATGGAGATGTTATCTTAGAAATGCATGGTAACCCTAACCCAAACTCAATATATAGATGTATAAGTGACATGTTTTCTTAATATTTAAGACAGGAGTGCAAGAGTTTGTCTGTCATCTTTGACAATGATAAGATGTTAACTGCCCTGAGATGAGTTTTGAGGACTATTACTTCTTGATGGAGTAATATGTAAAGAAAAAAAAAAAGTAAAACAAAAAGCACAACATTTAGTCCCTGTTGTCATGTTTTTTTTTGTTTGTTTGTTTTTTATATTTTAACATTTTGTTGTTGTTTTTTTTGTTTTTGTTATTTAATGCAAGGCCCAATACAAGACGTGTGCTCAGCCTAAAATCATATTCAATGCGTACAACAACTTGCAAAAGTTATTGGCCCTTAACCTGTAGGGAAAAAACCTTAACAAATCTGAAAGGCATCTCAAGAATTTTCAAATGATATTTAACATTTTTAAATAACAACAAGTGCCTTTCTTGCTATTTTTTGGAAATGCCCATTAAAAATGTGTGTAAAAAATTTCTTGGTTTCACTCATGATAATTTAACACCTGACTGAGAGGATTGTTCATACTGTGGCATCAAGTATATCCTCACTTAATGACATTATAATTTCATGCTTAAGGTCAAAAAAGAAATAAATATATGACTGTGTTTTGAATTAATAAACAAAAGTTTATCCATGTGACTTGCTCATAGATGTGCAGTACATTAGTGCATACAGAATGTTTCCTCCAGCTCTGTTTTGCTCATACAAGATTTCAAAGAGAGCAGCTGCCCTGAAGAATCACGTTTTCCAGCAGGTGTTTGTGCACCTAAAGGGGCTGACTCCATGTCGTTTCCTCGTCTCTCTATTTTACCAGCCGTTTACGACAGCTGCGTGGGAACACTACAGCAGCCGCTCTGACTCGTGGGGAAACTTGCATTATACAGGCATGCCAAAGGTTCCTCTGTGCTGTTGTAGCAGCTAGCTGTTTACTCCTGAGAGATGTTGGTGAAACTTTCTGTGATTATTAGAAATGATTTTAAACAAATCATTGATTGTTTGGCTCCTAAAGATCTCAAGTAGCTGTAAATGGATTTCATCAGTTTAATAAATGGTAATATTTTCACTTTCATTAAGAACAAGTCAGGATCTGTTTTCAAAACTCTAACCTTGTGTCTTATTACCTCTTCCAAGGAGGTTATGTTTTTTGCCAGCGTTAGTTTGTTTGTCTGTTTGTTTGTTTGTGTTCAAGATAACTTTAAAAGTTATGGATGGATTTGGATGAAATTTTCAGGAAATGCGTGGAATGGGATAAGGAAGAAATGATTAGATTTTGGGACTGATCTGGATCACCATCCAGATCCAGGAATTTTTTAAAGGATTCTTTAACATTGCCAGATGGGACCATTTTCGCCAAAGTGGACCGAAGCTGCTTGGCGGAGGTCTGCACTCTCTGAGTGCTTTTCTAGTTTGGACTAAAATACTTTTAATAGAAATATTCAGTGATTTTTCTTTACATGGAAACTTGTGTTAGTGGATGACCTTCTTTGAAACCAACCCAACCCTACATTTAAAAAAAAATAGGGTTGGGTAGTGTTTCAGGATAAAGTTATATATTTTTAAACCAGATATTGGGTGTTCTTTGTATCAATATAGTTTATTTATGTTGATTTAAAAAGTTGTTAACGCTAAGACAAAACCTTGTTTATAGTTTTTTTTTAAATATTTAGTCCAATGTGAAATCCTCTTATGACATTTATTTTATTTGCCATGGTGTACAAACTGCACTATAACTGGCTTTTTTTTTCTCATGCAAAAAGTTGGCTGCAGCATATACACCAATTCAAAGAACACTCTGGTAAAAAAAAGAAAGGAGTAAATTATGGCATTGACCTACTCCTCTGTAAAGCATCTTGAGATAACATCTGTGCGATTCATTGTTATATAAATATAGATTAATTGGTTGACTCGAAATGCACAGATGAGCACCATCATGACCACAGTGATGCCCTTACCCTCAAACATTCTGCACAACGTGATGCTGTTCAAAGTTCACTGTCACTGTAGCTTAATGCAAGTGGCTGCATCAATGGCGGCATAATCAGTGCAGGCAAAAGTTGGTGCAATTCTTAAAATGTTTGAATATCTTAAAGTAAATAAGAAATGTGTATAAACTATTATAAACATTATCTGTGTTTTACATATCGTTGCATCTGCACAGCTTTGGCACGTTTCTTACTGCAGCAGTGTATATGTTGCAGTAGGAAGAGTGTCAGTGTTGGTTTCCCAAACATTCAAAAATGTCTATAGTTGCAGCATAATATATATACAAAGTTGTTCCCACAGCTCTGTTTAATGTCATCATTACACTATGACAGGACATAAAATCAGTGGCAATTCAAAGTCCAATACAGCGCTGGATGCACACGAGAGAGCATGACATGGCACATACTTACATAGTTCATGTTTCAACCAAAGCCGTTTTTTTTAACCAGACTGTAAATATGTTTATTTAGGTTGTAAAAACACACAAGGAACTACAACTTTTGGCAGTCCCACATACAGTCAAGTGCTGGTTAAAAACCATTCAAGTCATTTTAAGACTTTTGTGTTGTTTTTAACATCGCAAATACATAGTTAAAAGGAAGTATGCTTTATCATGTTCTGATGCAATTGTTGCATTTTTCATGTTTAGTGCTTTACTTTGTCTGTGCATTCAAAAGCCCAACATGGGTCAAGAGCTAGAAATTAGCCATCACTTTAAGCTCTATGTGCAGCACATCAGCTTCATGCTTGTACTGGGAACTATATTAAACTGCATCATCCCTATAACAACAGAAAAAATCAATTCAATATCAAATGTTGTCATAGGCATTTACTACTATTATGTCTAAGATATGACTATTACTATGTTGTTCTTACTGACTTATTTGATCTGTTTTGGTTCTTGATAACAATGCGACACACATTTATGGTGCTTGTGCCCACAGTTGATGTAACTGGATGTGAGTATATGTGAATTACTTCTTGTTTCAAGGATTTGTTTGGTTGTTTTCTTTAATTTTTATTTGTTTTCCCACAAGCTCTTATTTAATACATTTTGTTACTAATTTTGGCTGTTATGCCTCATTACCCAAACTATTTACTCCCATGGGAGACAATAAATTAACCTTTAAGGTCATCTGCCTCTTTTAACATGTGTATCACCAAACCAGCAACACTCAGCCACATGCAGAGATCTTTAGCCTCGGGCTGTGCTGTCTTCACGAATATTCAAAACATCTCCGTCTGTGGGCAGCGATCACTGAATCCATTCAACATGATCAATATGTATATTGATTAGATGGCAGACAACCTGACCAAGCAGCCAATAACCTTCACGGCAACAGCTCACCTTAACATATTGATGCTAATGTTGCCAATTATTTTGAAGATGTAAAGCCACTGTTGTGAGGGGAAAAAAAAATCCTTCTTTCTTTTAATTGGCTACTTGAAACCCAGAGGAGCCTAACCTGAGCGGAACTTGTTCCGGATGAGAAGCGACCTCTCAGAGGCCAGCAGCGTCATGGCGAAGGAAAGGATGGAGGCCCTGATTCAGAGAAAGAGAGAGGAAAGTCCTGGTGTCGCTCGGCCAGGAGGAATGAACCCCTCTCCTTCTGTCTGTCTGTTTCTCACTGCTGGGAGCAGCAGATGAGGAAACGGGAGAGAGAGAAAGACACAGAGAGAGAGAGAGAGAGAGAGAGATGCTTGTTAATCCACTGATAGACACAAACCGATATTGATAGAGGCACACAAAGCACAGAGGAGATAGATTGAGGAGAAAATAGAGACGCAAAGACCTACAGGCAGACTGCAGAGAGCTGCTCAGGTCCCCTGTAGACGGGCTGTCATAATCACACATAAAGTCACAGAGAACCACCCACAGACACAACAAACGATGCAGAGAATTACACAGACGAGGGTCCTCTGAGATGAAGAGGAATAAGAAGAAGAAGGAAAAAAGGGGCTTGGAAGAGAGTTCAAGTGTACCCAAGGAAATACTGAGGCGTCAGGGCTTTTGGAGTATAAGAGGGACACTGGTTCTGCCAACATTGCACACCACATGACCATGAAATGTACCATGCACCAAAACCAGCAAACAATGAAAGCTGTGAATCTGCATAAGCTGCATTAGTGCACACATACACATCCTCACATCCTATTAACAATATTGATTTGAACCGGCCGGCCACAGAACACCCAAAGGAACCTCGTTTGAGGGGATCAGACAAACACGCACACAAACACTTGGAATAGCTGAGGTGTTGCATACTAAATCAGCAGTCACATAAATGCACACACCTCATTTGTTTACAACACAAAGAATCCAAAAGGGAGGCCTCTAACTGCTGAATGCAATCAAATAAGCAGGAAATTGATTGAGACTTCTGCTCCTGCACATGCACATTTCACAGCAGGGCTCAAAAAAAGACAGCAGCAGAAAACACAAGAGAGAATAAAAGCAAGCGAATGAAAGAGAATACTTACAGGAAAAGAGAGAATTGCGTCCCCCGGGGGATATAGGGAGTGGGTTTAAGATTAAATTGAGAGAGGTGCAAGATGGAGGAAGACAGGGGGGAAAGAGAGAACTTCGCAGTGCGTTTAATGACGATTTCTTTCTTTCATGTTCTTTTCTTATCCGTTTTTCCTCCCCTTCTCTCACTTTCTTGTTTCTTTTCTTTATTTTCTTGTTCTTAAAGGTGAGCTGCAGAGAGAGAAAGGATCTGTGGTTTCTTCGTTCCCCTTTCAATTGAAACTCACCCCTTCTACCTCTGCCTCGCTCTCTCTGCCCCCTCTCCCAGTCCACCCCAAAGCATCCTGGATCTTTGGTGCCAACTGTGAGCGACTGTCAAACTTTCACCCCTCCCCCCTAACGCGGCCTCCCCCACCCTCTTCTAACACAGCCCCCCCACCCTCCTCTCACCCCTCTCTCTTCACAACCCTTTAAAATCAGCAGATTCAGGATAATCATCACTTTTTGTGTTTGTCTTTATGAGCAAACACATTGATTTAGTTTGTTAGAGTGAGGAAGTGTGTCTCAGGATAATGTGACGTTTAAAAAGTGAACCAGGTTACAGAGCGAGCTCATTAGAAAAGCCTGGAGAAGTTTGGACTCAAATCAAATCATGTTCTTCAGCAAGACTGCAGGCTCAAATGTACCTGTCAGGACACCTTAGGGTCACCCTGTAAAAGTGATTTAGTGCTGTTAGCATGCATGCGTACGTGTGTGTGCATGTGTGTTTGCGTGTGACGCTGGAGAGAGTCTCAGGTCAGTGATTCAGAGTCCGTCAGCAGAACATGTGCAATAAGAAGCAAAATCACCCGAGTTTCACCTCAAGCCTCCAGAGCAACTTCAGTGAACATGTATGAGGGTTTGACCGTGTGCACATGCTCTCTACATGTGTTTGTGTGTGCATGTGTGCATGTGCAGGTTTGTGTGTGTGTGTCTTTGGGCTGTAGAGGGGGGGAGTGAGGTCGTAGCCGGAGCACCTGTTCTGTGGGTTTGACAGACAGGCCGGTGTGTGTGCTGGTTCAGCAGGTCAAAGAGAGGGGGAGACAAAGCGGGGAGGTGAGGAGGGAGAGGCAGGGAGGATGAGGTATGGAGGGTGACGCAAAAGTTAAAGGGGAAGAGGGGGAAACGCGTGGGGAAGACTTTCTTACAAGAACAGGAACAGAGACAGGAAAGAGTAAAGAGAAAAATGTAGGGAGTTTGATATATAGAGAATATGACAGTATCTTATGGTTCAGTGCATTTTGCATTTGAATATCTTTGAATATTAAAGTGTATGCTTGAAAACTGATCAAGTTTGATATTTTGGAAAAGTGGCAACCCTAATCTTAAATAACATAGATTTTTTTATTCATTAGCTAGCATGTTTCACTATATATCTTTGTTTTTTGTTAACATTCAGTTTCATTTCCCTTTCATTTATACATTTCTTGATTATTTATAAGGCATTTAACAAGCAGATCACCTGTGTTGTCAAAACATGCGTTTTCCAATTCAGACTACTTGCTAAACTAAAACCTTATTTAAATAAAAGTGCCCTTAAAAGAGTTATTCATGCCCTTATAACCCCTAGGCTTGATTACTGCAATTCCGACACTGGGCTTGATAAATCTTCTGTTTACCGCCTGCCGCTGATGAAAGGTGCTGATGCACGCCTCCTCACAATGACAAGAAAACATGACCATATATCACTAGTTTTAACATCTCTCTATTGGCTTCCCATACGTGTAAGGATTAATTTTAAAATTTTACTGTTTTTTAATGATTTAAATGGATTAGGATCATCCCATCTTGTTGATCTGGTTCACCACCACACTCCAGTTAGATCTCTCAGGTCATCCAACCAACTGCTGTTGGATCCAATCTCAGAACCATAGGAAAATGAATCTTTGGGGTAGCTTCCAGGGCAAAAACCCTGATAAAGATCTGAGACCAAAATTATGCAAATAAATGAATTTCCTGAAAGTTAGACAGTGTGCGGGAGTCTATCTTCACATTTAAATGGACCTTTTTTCTCCTACAGACCTGTGATACTCTTTTACTGCCAAAATGCCCCCGAACTTGGTAAACAAAGGACAATGGAGCTATGGAACAAACTGATGGAAACTAAAACATCTAAAAGGTTTCAATATGTCGAGCTAGCAAAAGGGTATAAAGTTATTTTTAAGGCTGTGTCAGTGCATGTTACCACTTGACTGAAGCAACAAATAACCAGCAAAGCTTCAGTATTCAAACAAATACTTACCCCCCTAAACACGTTTTATTTACTTTAGACTGCATTTGAATTTGCTGTTGAATAATATAAGACATTATTGGCCCTGGAATATCCCTAGTCTATCCATCCTATGTACAGAGGCTGCTGTCCTCAAATTGGTCTGGTTTAAATGTCTGCCACATTATTTTCCACGCCCTTTCTTCCTTCATTCAGCTTCCGACTTCATCTGCTATCCTTTCATAAATAAACACATTAAAAGCCCACATTAAGCCATATCTATGTTGGCAATATGAAGATTTCTTCTGATAGTTTTAGCCAACACATTGGCCATGCTTCCATGACCAAAGGACAATATGAAACACATAAAGGTATTTTACACAGCCCTATAGCACTGAGAGAAGCAGCAGTCAACTCTCATAACCTAGCAGCATTAGACACTGGTAAGAAGCACTATGTGGTTGAGAGCACTTCCTGCTGAAGAAGCTCGGCTGAGTTTACCAGCCCTAATTCTTCACCTTCACTTTTTTGAGTTTTAAGCACAACCTGGAAGAGGAAACTAAGCTGATTTGCTTTTCTGTTTCCTCCTCACTCCTAAAATTTGAAATGCAAACCTATTGGACAATTATGAGAATTGGTTCTAATATGGACACAGTTTTTGCAGGGATGTGCATGCAGGTTGGGGATTATTTTTCAGTACTTCTCTTGTATCCTGCAGCTGCTGTATATTTTGGAATTTCCCCCTGTGGGACTAATAAAGGAATATCTTATCTTATGTGCTAGATATGCTGACCCCTGTCAATAAAGACTGGTTTTGGGGGGTGTGGAATGTCACCTCACTGGCGAAGGAGTGGGAGGTAGAGCAATACCGACTACACATAGTTGGGCTCTCCTCCATGCACAGCTTTGGCTCTGGAACCAACCTCCTTGAGAGGGGCTGGACACTCCATTTCTCTGAAGTTGGCCAGGGTGAGAGGCACCAAGCGGGTGTGGGGATACTCACAAGCCCCCGGGGAACACCTCAGTGTTGGAGTTTAAAAACAAAGGGGGACCAGAGAGTGTGCTCCATTTAGTGGGGAACCTCACTACTCAGCCTCCTTGGGAAGGCTTACTCCAGGGTGATAAAAAGGAGGCTCCAGCTGATTGTCGAACCTCAGATTCAGGAAGGACAATGTGGATTCCGTCCTGGGGCAGTAGACCAGCTTTTTGAAAAAAGAGATCATGAATATAAGCGGTTAAAAAGAGTTTCCTCAGGAGGGTGGCTTTGCCACGACAGCCAATCAGTGTTGTGTGGGTGTGTGACGACACCTGTGACAGACTGTTTTTATTCCAGTTCACAGAGTGACAATCCATGTCTGTGTGGGAACATTGGTTAGTGGCTAGATTAGTTCCGCCTAGAAGGGACTGCAGAGAACTCCTACTCGAGGTGCAGCTCAAGTAGGAGCTTGTGGCATCACGAGCTCCTGCTCGAGCATGGCATCACTGAGCGACGCGACGGTGACAAAATGAGCGATGGACAGGCGACGCAACTTGGGTGGGTGATGCATTCTCGGTCGCCCAAGTTGCCTTCTGTGTGAATGCAGCTTTAGAGATAGGGTGAGGAGTTCCAGCACCCAGTGGGAATTCAATGTAGGGGTGCTGTTCACTCACATTAAAAGAAGTCAGTGGGATGTATCAGGCTTTCAGTTAGGATGCCTCCTGATCCCCTTCCTGTGGAGGTTTACCTGGCATGCCCAGCTGGAGGTGGACCCCAGAGCAGACCACAAACTCGCTGGAGGGATTACATATCATTCTGGCCAGGGAATGCCTTAGAGTACCCAGGAGGTACTACAAAATGTTGCATGGGAGAGGGACGTCTGGGTTGATCTGCTTTGCCTGCTGCCTCCACTGCCCTGAATAAGCAGAAGAAGATGGATGGATTGAGTTTTATTTGAATTGAAGAACTCTTTAGTAAAGTGGCACGTTTTTAGTTTGTGTACTGCAGAGGTTGTTGTTTGAAGCTCATTTGTATCTCACAAAAAAGGCAGATGAGGCATGTTTTTACTCTAAGTGTTGAAAATACAGTTCACACAGTGCATATCATGTACATGTTACACAGAGAATTTCTGTTTTCATTACTGATTATCTGTAGCTAAAATATAATTTAATATTTATGCTGATATAAAATGTTTGTCTTGTTTTATGTCTGTTTTCAACAGTTAAAGGGTTAAAGAATGTGATCAAGAATATGTCAATTCCATTCACGAAAAACTGTTTTTTACTTTAAAAAGTATGTATTTTCATATAAGTATTGGTATCAGCTAAAATGCATTCAGAAGTATCATCAAACTGAATGTAAAAAAATCCAATATCAAGGATTCCTCAAAAAATGATGGTTTGCAGTTTTATCGTTTGTTGAGTTAAGACTCTGTAGAGATGCTCAAATCTGAGAGCAGGCAGTACAGATAGCACCACATGGGCCAATTAGGGTTGCCATGACACAAAATGGAACAACTAATGGAACACAAAATGAACGGGAATCTTAATCTAATATGCAGTTACAGACAGACCGCTCTTTCAGGTGCCATTTGCAAAGCACATCTGATTTTTTTTTATCACATTAAAATTTCACCATTTGCACATATTTCCTTTCATGCCTTGTAAATGCATTCACACACACACAAACACACACCTACACACACACACACGAACGTGACACACCAACACATGTATAAACAGTGACTGCACAGCATGACACATTATTTAGGGTGATGTAATTGCTTTTTTCTCTGGGCCCCCTCCACAGCTAAACCCTTTCCTCCACAGGCCGGACTCCCTTTCTGATTAACACCTGTTACACCCCCCAACCCCTGCCCCCCCACCCCCAAACACGCACACACAAACATGCTGTCCAGTGTTAATCCTGCACTGTGTCTGGCGAGGGATGAGGCTTGCACACTGTTAACCTTTCTCTTGTGAGATATCATATTACTCTGTGCAATGCTACACACATGCTAAGCTAAATCATACATCTTTGGATACATTTTTACATTTTATGTCAACATCTAGGATCGGGTGTTGTTTTTTTTTTATATCTCCAATAATAGTTCCTAAATTAACACTTTCAAAAGAAAAAGAGTATTCATAAAGTGTTCTCCTTTTGAGCCCCATGGTAATGTTTTACCTGTCATGTCCATTTCTTTAGAGGGCAACATTTGACAGCTCGTCGAGCAGAGCAGGCTCAGAGGGTTCAGAAACTTTGGCTGTGACAATTAGTGGATGGTACCAAAATGGAGTACCTGAATCTGTGTTGTAATTTTATTTGGTAAGTATTGGAAGTGTTGGTGCCATTAGATACAACCACTGTCCTGAATTTGGATAGCCATCTTGGTTAATACAATGTTCACAAAATCCTTTATAGTTAAGGCAGTCACCTTTTTAACATGTGACCTCCCCCTTCACTATCCCTGTAGAAAAAAACAAAAAATAAAACAAAAAATAAAAATTAATAAATAAAAAATAAGATGTTATGAAGTTGGCAAAGAGGCAGTCAAAAATTTAAAAAAAGTTGAAAAAAAAAACTTGATTAAAATCCCTCTTTGTCATAATTAGGATCCAATTGCACCACCTGGCTACATCCTTTCCCTTTGTTACTTGCTCCACCTTTCAGAGAAAATAATTCTGTGAGCTGGAAAAAAAAATATTCCCTTAAGATGACATGAGGGGTGTACTGTGGGGGTTAGTTTGGCCCACTGGTGGCTTTGGTGGAAAGAACATTGGTATTTCTGCATAGCTGTTAAGTCTACCATTTTGGCCAAGAAACTACCATATTTTACCCCTCTTTCCCTGCCATCCTCCTGTATTAGTATTTTCCCATAAATCTCCTGTATTATAATATAATAATAAGAAAAAAAACATTCCTCTGCCTCTCCAAACTGAACTCTGTCACCAGTCTCTCGAGAATGGGTCGGTCATGCACCAAAATGATGGATGCCAATTTTAAATTCTACGGTATGTGTCGTTACTTAGAGGCTGCCATATTGTTTAGGCAGTGATGTGACGTCACAAGTCGTAACTTGGAGTACATCGATCTGGTACGAGTTCACGGGTGGGAAGTTACGAGTTCGACTGCCGTTTCAGTGCACTTTCACGAGTTACAGGTGGGAAAAACACGAGTTACGGGTTGCCTGGAACGCAGCATTAATCACTGTGAAATTTTTGCAAGCAAGTTTTTTTTTTCATTATTCTTACCTTTTTAATATAGTTGTACTGCACTCTGCCAGCATGTAATGTAATTCAGAGAAATTCATTGCAAATATATACCTGACATTTCTTGTAGATTCAAAAACTAATAGAGTGTCACAAAAAGATTCACAAGTTAGAACAGGTGAGAGTAGGTTTTCCTAACATTAACATTAACATTTTCGCTACAAGCAAAAAAGGTCTGGAAATATTAGCGTAACAGATCATATAAAAAAATCAATGTCACAGTAACATATATATATATATATGTATATATATATATATATATATATATATATATATATATATATATTTTTTTTTTTTTTTTTTTTTTTTTTTTTTTTTTTGAGTCTTTTTGAGTTTGCAGACTTTGTGTGCAGCTCTCCTTAGCTTGCGGTCTACTGCTTTCCCTGGTAAAAGTGGTAAAAGTCTCCCACCATCACAGAAGCAGCAGAGGGAATGAACCACTGCATGCAGCACATCACAGGAGTAATAGTGCCCTCACATGGCCAAACTGTGCAACAGCAGCATTTTTGATCAAAAAATAAATAAATAAATAAATATCATCCATGGTTAGTTTAGCTCCCCATCATTTTCACTCTCAGTGGTAATAATGGGACAACAGAACAGATTTACAACACACATATCCAAGTGTGGGATGTATTAAGAAGAATGAAAGGCTGAAACATACACAGGCCTGTCTAACACACTTCATTACATCTGCAGCCTCTGTTCGCCCGTTCATCACTGCACCCATTCTCCTCTCTGCTCCTCTCCTCCTCCACCTTTATCACTTCAATCACTTGGCCATGTGCCGTGTGCCACTCAGACGGCCTGCTGCCCGCTCCACTTCACACAGAAAGAGAGAGAGAGGGAGAGGCATACTGCAAGCACACACACATACAGAGACCTCACAGATTTCTGTCCGTCACCCTCCTGTCCGTCAGTCAGTGCACTTTGAAGCTCTCTGCAATCTGGATAACCACCAACCCCTCACACGCACACACACTCAGTATAGTACACACACACATCTCCAGCTGGACTGCAGGTATCACACACAGGGGTTGAATATTCATCATCATCACACACTGAGGACCTTGTACGCTCAGCGGTGCAGCAGCCCAGCGGTGTCAATTAGGGACCAGAGTCTGCTTTCCATTTATTCCTTTTTTATATGACTGATGGAGCTGCAGTGATTAAATGGCTGCACCCTCGCAGTGACCTGAACAATATGTACAGAGCACCTCAATGAGCCCCAACAACAAGGTCAGATTAGGCCCCATGTTTCAAACAGACTATTAATGAGATGCATACTGAGGCTTTATTTTAATAAATCAAGTCACTTTTATTAAGATATTAAAGTCCAGAGTATCCAGTGGTAAAGTCACAACCTACATGAAATATTCTACTGAAAAAGAAGTTCAAAGGTCTGGTTTGGAGGCTGACCCTCTACTGATAGGGTAGAGTGGTTTTTTAATTTAATTTTTGAATCTTTTTTTAAACAGTTATGAGTATTTTCTGTGTGCAGTATTGTTTTTCACAGTACTTTATTTGATATCTGAGTACTGAGCAGAAGAAACAAAACAAAAGCTAAACTCAATAATGGCGTCATCATACTTGAATTTTAACTTCAATATCAAGGTTGGTACCACAATTCTTTATTTTGAAATTATACTAGTTTAGTGCTTAATAGCTCACTTATCAGAAAAACAATGTAAATAAGGAAAGGTCACATTTTATTAACATTAAGATTAAATATGCATATAAATTTGATTTGGTATTTTATAAATTTAAGAGGGGGGCTGGTGGTGCAGCAGGTAGTGCACGTGGAGTGGAGTTTGCATGTTCTCTCCATGCATGCTTGGGTTCTCTCGGGGCACTCCAGCTTCCTCCCACAGATCAAAAACGTGCTCATTTGGTTGATTTTTGACTCCAAATTGCCCTTAGGTATGAGTGGTAGTGTGAATGGTTGTCTGTCTCTCTATGTGGCCCTGTGATTGGCTGGTGACTAGTTCAGTGTGTACTCCTCCTCTCACCCAATGCCTTTCAAATTCTTGCTTGATGTATGACTTCAGTTGCTCAACAGTCCGGGGTCTCCATTGGCATATTTTTCCCTAAATAATGCACCACACATTTTCAATGGGGGACAGGTCTGCAGGCAGGCCAGTCCAGTACCTGCACTCTTTTACTTCGAAGCCACGCTGTTAGTGCTGAATTGTCTTTCTGAAACCAGCAGGAATGTCCCTAAAAACACATTGCTTGGATGGTAGCATATGTTGTTCCAAAACCTGTATAAATAGTAAATAGTGCCTTCACAGTGTAATGTGCAAGTAACCCATGCCATGGGGACGAACACACCCCCATACGATCACAGATAATGGCTTTTGAACTTTGCTGAACTTTGTAGCAACTACAATCTATATAGTACGTTTCCTCTTTTGCCCAGAAGACACAACGTCAATTATTTCCCAAAACGATTTGAAATGCGGACTCATCAGACCACAGCACACTTCTCCACTATGTGTTAGTCTATCTCAGATTGGGTCCAGAGAAGCCGGCAGCTGTTCTGGATGTTGTTGATAGATGGCTCTCATGCATGGTAGAGGTTTAACTTACACTTGCATTTGTAGCAACAAACAATATTAACTGACAATGGTATTCTGGAGTGTTCCTGGGCCCATATGGTGATATCCTTTACATAATGATGTTGTTTTTTAATGCAATTCAGTTTGGGCCTTGCCGCTTATGTGCAGAGATTTCTCTGGATTCTCTGAATCTTTTGATGACATTATGGACCATAGATGATTTAATCCCTAAATTCCTTGCAATTGTACTTTGTGAAAGATTCTTAAACTGTGGGACTATCTGCTCATACAGGTGTTCACAAAGTGTTGAAATTCCCCCCATCTTTCCTTGTGTACAACTGAGATTTTCAGGAATGCTCTTCTTATACCTAACCATAATGTTCACCTGTTTCCATTTAACCTGTTCACCTGTGGAATGTTCAAAAAAGGTGTTTTTTGAACATTCCTCAACTTAACAAATATATGTTGCCCCTGTCCCAGTTATTTTTGAACGTGTTTGAACAGGAATCAAATTCAAAATGAGTGAATATTTGCAATAAAACAATAAAATTTATCACTTCAAACATTAAATATCTTGTCTTTGTAGTTTATTCAATGGAATATAGGCCACAAAGGATTTGAAAATGTTTTTATTGTTTTTATTTACGTCACACACAACATCCCAACTTTTTTGGAATTGGGGTTTGAACATGCAGAGGGGATTTTGATTTTTTGGGAGGGCACCATCATGCTGTTTACTAGCTAAACACTTAGCTATAACTTCAGTCTTTATAAACAATGAAAATGTAAAACTGAAATCAAGGTGAACAGGAAATTTTATCAGAAAAAGTTTCCATCATAAAAATGTCAACCTGCATTTCCCACACATTTCTCTGCCAACAAGGATAACAAAAATGGCAAGAATGTCTGATTGTTTTTTCATAATCAATAATTCATACACTATTGCCACAGCCATGAGGACCAACTTGATCAAGTCACTCGATTATAAGGTAATTCTCAAACAAGAGGGCACAATAAAAAGGTTAAAGATTCGAAATACTGTAGATGCTTCTAAGTGAAACTGCCATGTTGTCATTCTACAGCTGCTTGCTCATAGCTTTTCACTTTTGTCGATTACATTTAAGTTTATAACATCTTGAAAAGTATTTATTTGTTAAAATTATTACAAAGAGCACAACATGTAAGAACAATATTTATTTGTTCTCCACAGCCCTTATTATCAGCATGATCAAAAACACAGTGGAAAATCCCATAGGCTTTTAGTGGGCTTGCAGTTGAGAGAATCAGAGCTTTGCTAACTTTCACATTCACTACAAAAATAGGGGCCAGCAGCAGCTTGGTTAGTAAGGACTTGGTTTAGGGTTGCAAGTTCAGGCCAGGTGGCAACCTCCAGGGGTGTCAATGGAGGCCCATGTGGATGTGCCAAAAGCTGTGGTACTCCAAGTGTTCACTTGAGATTGGCTGCAGTAATCTGACACCTTGATGATTGTATGCGATAAAATACATTTTTTATGGCCTTAATACATATATTTACGACCTGGTTCAAAAACAGCTTCAGTCTAAGGCCCCGTTTACACAACAACATTTTCACTAGAAACAGAAAGGTTTTTCCTTTGCATTTTAAAAAACGATCCTCGTTCACACGGATCGAAGAGAATGACTGAAAATGCTGTAGCGTCCATGCCAGGCCAGTAGTTGGCGATGTAGATTTATAGTGAAACAGTGGTGTTAAAGCACATGTCTGTGCACTAACGCTTTCCAGTGTAGACAAACTTTTCACAACAACAGTGGCAGGTGGACGCACGTAGACGCAGGAGTTTCTTGTCTGGACAAAAAATGTGTCTGGATATTTCTGTCTGGATAACAAACCGAGCACAGTAAGCAGCACACATGTTGCTCGGTAGACAGCCAACGCTGTTGTTGTTGTTCCTGGGATGCACACGCAGCCTTCATGTGAGAGTACTGCACATGCAGTGACGTCAGCGTTTCAGAGTGAAACACTGAATCTCGTTTACATGAAGACGGATCTGAAACATTTTCAAAACTTTCCACTCTGGATCAAAAGTTTGCAGATTCAGGCACTCCAGGCACTGCTCTCGTCTAAACAGGAGGCGAAAACGCAATGAAAACTTTCCGTTTTCGTCCATTTTCATTTTTGTGTAAATGGGGCCTAAATATAAAATGCATCTATGTGCTTTCACTGTGAAGGAGGAGAATTTTTTATATCGCGCCCATTTTTATTTTATTGAAGATGTATTCAGGAATTCTGATTATTGAAATGCATTGTCACTATTGTTCAGACAGCCTTAAGTCACACCTAAACACAGTCTCTCTGTCCACCAGAAGGTTGAGTTAAAGGGATACACCGCCTTTTTTTTATTTTCGTGTCTTGCCTCATTCCCAAGTCCATGACAAGCAGATAGACACCATTCCTTTGACTGTGCATGCAGTAACAAGAAAGAGACATGCAAAACTTGTCCAATGCTATTTAGCTTAGCTCAAACTCTGTGAGTCAGTGGGTAGTGTTAGCATGCCTCTGCCTTCAGTTATCAAGCTGTCTCTTCAGCAACTCTAGATGGTCCTATGTGCTTGTTGTGACTCGGTTTTTTACAACGTTATGTTACGTTATCTATTTTCAGAATAAAATTATCACTTTATGTAATTTTCAAACGAAATACATATGAAACTAAACCACAGGGTGAATGTGCAAGCCACCAGGGAAGTGCTTGTTGACCTACTTACACTTACTTGCCCGTCTCTTTCTTGTTGCTGCAAATACAGTCGAAAGAATGGTATCTATCTGCTTGTCATGGACTTGGGAGTGAGGCAAGACACCAAAAGAAAAAAAAAAGTTGGTGTATCCCTTTAAAATTAGGTTGAGATGGCACTTGCAGTATGGCAGAATCCACTGGAGGGCATCAACAGCGTTCCAAAGGCTCTTATGACATGGCTTTGTCCAATTCTTTTACAGTCTATGGTTCAAGCCCTGGGACTATATCTGGGAGCTGGTCTGGTGGCTGTAATCAGAGGTGCCACTCCACCTCTTGAGAACTGCAGTAGTGCTCTCGAGTAAGGCTCTGACCCCTAACAACCACTCAGGAAGTGTTTCTCTGAGAGCAGCAGACCATCATTCTGACATCTCTTCAATAGTGCCTGTGCCTGTATATTTCAGCCTATGTGTCAATCAAGGCCAAAAGCAAACAGTGCAAAGAAAGAAAATTTCTGATGAAGGATAAAGAAACAATTTATGTCTTTCTTAATCCAGCAATTGTTTTTGTAGTTCCCCACTCCTTTTATGACTTGCAGGATATACAGTTGTTGAGAGGTAAAAACTGTGAAGGTTACATGTGCATTAAAGTTTTACAAGGTCAAATACTACTGCCTGTCTCTCTGCAGCACCCCGTGTTAACCTTTGCTACCCTACACCTCACACCTTCTACTGACCCTCTTCAAACAGTAAGTTTGCCAGAGTAAAATATGGTCTGTACAATGAAGCATAAATAGGCCTCTTAGCATGCAGAAGCACCTCTTTTCACACAATGATCAACGTATGGGACGGCCATTAGGACCCAGTCTGGTCATTTAAGGGATACAGTACCTAATAACTTATCTTGAGCTGGGCTCTGTTGGGCTCAGTGGCGTAAATGGAGCAGAAAATTGAGAGTGTGCAAAAAAACAGAGGACTGTCTTACAAACTCAATTACTCCCTGGAGGCAGCCCAGCAGATATATCAGGTGGATCTCTTTTTTCTTTTTCTTTACAGGACCTATAAGAAATTAAGTCTCCTTGATTATTAATACAGAAAAGAAGATCCACCCTGAGGATCAGTTCAATTAGAAGAGAGATATGGATTCTAACAGTGGTAAGTTAGATGTAATGAATACATTAAACAAAAGCCAGGTTTAGTGAACCTAAAATCCTTCACATCTGCATATGAAAAAGAAAGAAAACATGACAAAAACTCGGTTCAAGTGATAGGTTTTATTCAAATAAGTTAACAATTCACATTAAACAAAACAAATCTAAATATAGTGTTTCTGTGAGATAAAATTAATTAATTTGGTCAAACTCTGTCATGAAATGAATCAAATACAAAAAAAAAATATCAGCTGCAACAAACAAAGTTAGCATTTTCCTTCACAATGTAAAAAAGGTGAATATTCTTCCAAAGTAAAACATGTGCAAATGACTCACAGTGTCTCTGACAGTGAGAAAGATAGATTATATCTTTCACGTTAGATAGTGCAAGAGTTCAGCTCTTACAAATAGGACTCTTTATATTTATTTACAGCTTGAGCAAAGAGTTTTCTTTACAGTAAATACGTTTTCTTTTTTGAGCACTTAAGGGCTTTTTGATGATTTGTGGGGGAGTGCAACCTTACGTTTGCAATCCAATTAACATTTTGAACTCAAACATAAACCATGACATCAAGGAGGAGATTTCCCTTCATATAGGCAAAAGTCTTCTAGGAAAAGAACGCTTAAATAGAAGGACATGAAGGCTGATTTTTTGGACCATTGAATGGAATGGGGTCAATATACATTCAGAAATAAATCACTTTAAAAGCATAAAATAAATATTGCAAGTGCTCCCTTTTTTGACTTGTAATGCATGAAAAAAGTTTCATGTCCCGAATTTGATCATCCTGCTGATCTCCTTCAGGCTCTGAGTGCACATTTCTCTTTAAGTTTCCACCTCAGACTCTGAGTTTTCCATGGTAGACACAGTGGAGCTATACCATTCAGCACTCTCCTCTTCCTCCTTAACGGCAGACCCTTCGCCTCCTCCTCCGTCTCCTCGGCCGCCCGCTTTCCTCTCATTCAGCATCTCCATGGCAACTTGGTGGTAAGGGTGTTTGCGTTTGGTGTGTCTGCGTAGTGTGTTGCGCTCAGCAAAGCGGGTGTGGCAGAGTTGGCACTGGTACGGTTTCTCTCCCGTGTGCACCCGCTGGTGGCGCTGCAGCTCACCGGCCTCCCTGAAGCGTTTGGTGCAGATGGGACACACAAAGTTTCTCTGGCCTGTGTGGATGTGCTTGTGTCTCTGTGAAGGAAAGTAGTGAATACATAAGCATAACAACTAACCTTTGTGTTTGCCTAAACGTCAGCAAGGCAAAAGAGCAGTGTTAAAGATTTCTGTCTATGCTTCAACGTCATCCCTCCGCAGATTTAGTTTAGATTCAAAGAGCGATGAGATAGGATCTCAAATCTTCTGTCAGAGCCTTAAGTTGGATGCAAGGGTGGTGGAGGGTTGAAAGCAAGAATGTAGTGCTGATGCAAGGCATAGCTGGCAGAGGCAAATAGAATTAATAAACCT
This sequence comes from Cetoscarus ocellatus, assembly GCA_037902135.1. Classification (NCBI taxonomy): domain Eukaryota; kingdom Metazoa; phylum Chordata; class Actinopteri; order Labriformes; family Labridae; genus Cetoscarus; species Cetoscarus ocellatus. The sequence continues at coordinate 22,513 of JBAMNC010000666.1, read as the reverse complement.
CAAATCATGCAGGTTAAATGGGTCACTACTTGGCAGGATGTTTTTCAGTAAATTGAATAATGATGTACGTAAGACATACATCAGCCTAAACTAGCTTTAAGATCGATCGATAGATAGCTAGATAGATAGATAGATAGATAGATAGATAGATAGATAGATAGATAGATAGATAGATAGATAGATAGATAAACTTTATTGTCCCTTGAGGACAAATTTGTCTTAGACAGCAGTGCTACTGGCTACGGACATGATATACATAAAAACCACTAGATGACACAATAAAAGTTACATGAACAAGAGGTGGCGACAAGCATGGTCAGTAGTTATTGCACAAGAAGATTAAAGTGCAGTGCTCATTACAATAAGCAGTGAAGATAAGTAGAAACAAGTTAAAATGGTTGAATAATGATAGGAATAATAAAATAATAAATAAAGCAGGATAACAATAACAGATAAGAGACTGGTGGCAGTAAAATAAGTTAAACAGTAGTGTTTTTTTTCTGTGTTTGTTTGCTCTGTATTGTAGATGTTGCCCCATTTGCAAAAATGTATGTGAAAGTAGCCACAGGTTTGTAGTGACTTCATATATCTCTGTAATGTAATATGTTTGTCCCATTCTTATTTTTTTCTTTTTCTTTGTAGGTCTCTCCCTCCAACTTCAAACTATTTTATAGAACAAATTGCAGCAGATAGCCATCCACCTGTAACTGTTTCTGGATTTTTAAGAAACTGTCGCAAAGTGTTTGCTTACTGATAGGTTTTTAATAGAATTTCCATAATCGTGTGACTGAGGACACGGGTGTGCCTTTCCGGTAAGTCTAGGTGTAGAATTATAGTAAGTTATTACTATATCTATACAGAAATGACTGAGTTAAAGTTGAAATCTGCTCTTGAAATTCATTTCCATAAATAGCAGAAAATTTTGTACCTTTAAAACATTTTTGCTCCATTGAGGAAACAGTGTTCTGCGGTAACCCTTGCAGCTACAGACTTTTTTTCGGTATTTTCAGTTCGCCATTTTTTTGTGATAATGAATGTAGAACCTCAACCTTGTCACAGTCAAGTTATCAACACATTTTTTTTCAGCACAGCATGGGCTATCAGAACATTTATGGTGTAATTACATCAGGGTAATGTAATAAAGTTGTATGACCATAGACACATTACAAAAAATTAAAACAAGTTTTAAATCTTACAGAACTTTATATAAATTAAAGACAGATCAATGACAAAAAAGCCTTTTTAAATCTCAAAATGATTCTGTTAAGTCTTATTAATAGGGAAAACAAAAAGCATTTGTTAAAATTTACCAAATAAAGAAAGAAAAAAGAACACTACACCTTATTACATGGCGATGCCGATCCAATGGAGTTTCAAATTAATTTCTCAGTTCACTTATTCTGAAAATGTTGATCTGTCAAGTTAAACTGTGTGTTTCTGAAATTGTAAGTTCAAATGAAAACTTTAATGATTTTGTAATTAAGTATTTCATCAGTAATCAGTTGTTTGTTGAATTTTATTAGGCTTTGGCAGATGAAAATAAAGGTAAAGACTGATGAAATACTGTAACTCAGTGGTTCTTAAATGGGGTGGCCTTGGGAATCTCTGAACCGTAATTAACACAGCCAAAAAAATAAATAATGAATACGTTTAACTTTGACTTTTTACATTTTGTTAGTAATACAGTTGTTTGTCTTATTTTCTAAGGCATTTGTAGATTCATTTACAGCACAAACTAATATGATACATTAATATGCTTTTAAGGGGCTGCATGAATATGAATTTCGTGTGCCTTGGGGTTTTAGCTTGGCTTAAGATGTGTCTTGAGCAGAATTAGTTTGAAAACCACTGTAGTGACATGTATGAAGTTTGCTATTTTGTATGAATATGAATAAAATGTGCCTTGAGATTTGAGTTTGATCTTAGGTGTTGCCTGGGCAAAAAAACCTTTTAAAACCAGTGATTCATGATTAGCCTGGAACTGCTCTTCATGCACACTGTAATGAACGTTTTGCTGTGATTGTTGTTTAAGGCTTATAAACAGATATTGGTGCAGTTTTAGTTACTGACATTAATCCTAGCAGTTAAATCACCCAATTTATGCTTTCAGTGATATAAAGGATCTTCGTTTTATTACCAGTAATTTAGCCTCTAGATAAACAAGTGATCAGACCCTATTAGAATTAGGGATGGATGATGTTGGATTTTTGCTGATATGCCAATATTTCTGAACTCATTATCGATACAGCTATTTTTTGGACAAAATATGCAGTCTTCACCCAACAAGAAATGACCCGTTCCCTAATCTGTTACATTTTATTTGCATTATAAACAGATGTGAAACAAAAAATATTTTATTTTTTCTAAAAATTATACTGTTGGTGTCTAAATGGGGACATTACGTGAAAATGAAGTTAAGAATTTCGGTATATTAACTCATTATGCAAATATTTCAGCCAATATAAGGGATATATATGGTTGATATGTATGGTTGATATATTGACTGTAAATATCAGCAGAAAATTTAATATCTGCATATACTGATATTTTACCTTTTAGCTATTATTTGCTGATATTGTACCGACAATATCCTGCATCCCTAATTAGAATCATTGTGTTTACATGCCTTCTGTGTCATTTTGGTTTATAATACAAAATAGCATTGTATTTAATACAATTCTTTGTTGTCCTTAGGAAATATATGGTTCTAGAGATGCTCAGAAATCCCAAAGATGGTGAAGAATATTGGTATTAAAAACTGCATTTTAATCTGATCATGTACCTTCAACAATAAATGTCTGGCATCAGCTTTAATACTGACACAAATTTCTGAAATTTATATTAACAACAGACCTCCAACTTTAAAAGATTTACATTCATTTTGAGCATCAGTAGCCAACCCCTAAATAATAATAGTAAGCGATCTTAATATGAGGGGGAAGATTTGGTCATTAAAATTAACTAGAATAAAATGCTGCTCAAACATCCTTAACAGCAAACTTTGTCAGCGCATCCTTCCAAGTGTCATTAAAAACGTTTCTTCATTTATGTCCCATCCTCCTGCATTCTCTTTTTAATTCCTGTGTAAAATCATGTCGCCAGGGCGAGACTGAACTTGTTTTCCTCAAATGACTGTAATTCTATTCATATGAAAAGTGCTGGAAGCTTCAGTCTCAACTCTGTGTTCCAGTCACAAGACTTCCTTTTGCCATCTGTCCCCATCACACATCTTCAAAGAGGTGAGACGAGTTTCAGGTATGCTGCTCCTACAGCATGAAACCTAATGCAGGAGGATTTAGGTCTGCATGAGCTGCCCTCTTTAAATCTTTATAAAGCCAACTAAAGGCAATGGAGGAGGATGTCTCAGGTTGTTCATACTTTGACTGATGGCTCTCTGACCTGGGATTGGTTGATGAGACCATGTAATTGCACTAGTTTGATTTTTATGAAATTGTGTAAGGCACCTCGGCTTGTCTTGGCCAAAATACTCTTGTAAATGGGATCTATTCTACAACTGCTTTTTGTGTTTCATGTTTTTTTCTTCTTGATTCTACATCTTCGCATCTTACATTTGTTCATGCTGTTTGTGTTTGATTTGTTTCTGTTTCTGTCTCTTGTTTGTATATACCATCTTACATTTTTGCTTCTCAAAGCTTTAATTTATAGAGCTGGGTTCTTGTGTTGCTTGGTTTCCTATGATGTTTGGGTCATTTATGTTAGTTGGGTTTTTTGTAGTAGCTGATGATTTTTTTTTCTTATGATTTTTGGGTTCTTGTGTTTTAATGTTTTCCTGTGCATGTGTCAAGGCTCTTTGTAGAGCCCTGTTTCTGAAGGGGCTTCACAAAAACATTTTTTATTTCATCATCGTTATTATTATTAGTTTTAGTGGTAGTAGCAGTGGTAGCAGTAGCAGTACTATAACTAACACCATGCTGGGGGACATACAAATAAGCAAGCTCAACAAACCAAAGCTTTCTTTGAGTAGCTTGCTGAACAAAGCTTAAAGCTGTACTTGGATATGTCAGGTACCACTTATGAACTTTCTGTTTCCTCAGAGTAATAAAAATAAATAAATGATTATGTTGTAGAGTAATGTTTGTTGGGTGTCTGAATAAGCAGATCTTTCCAACATATCAAATTTAAAGGGGATTCACAAAATGCCCAGTCCCAAAAACTGCAGCTCCTCTAGTGTTTGCTTTAGGATGACTGCAGTGTGTGGGAGCTGGACGTCACAAACACGGGAAAAAATATTTATATATCTGAAATAAACATATTTACTGCCTGGTTCAAAAATATCTTTATTCTAAATTAGGTGCTAACAAAATATGGATACACCTATATATTGTGATATTCTGTGACATGACACTGTAACAAAATGTAAAGAGCAATTTCAATTTTTATGACTCAACAATTTTAGAAATTTGGGACATTTGTTTTGTATCGTGTTGTCACCCCATCTCTCTGTAACCTCCACAAAAGAGATCATGTTTCTGCTGGTGTTTGTCCATTTGTTTGTTTGTCTGTCTGGATTTTGATGACATTTTCAGGGCATACTGGTAATGGAGCAGGGTAAAAGTGATTAGATTTTGGTGGTAATCAGAATACAGATGTGGATCAAGAATTTGTTTTTAAGGATTTTCTAACACTGTTAGAAATTAAGAGGAAATTGAGGGTAGTATAATGAATTGTTTTACATCAAAAATAAACAAGAAAACTAACGATTTGTTTTGTCATAGGCAGACATCCATGCTAAATAATGCCATTTAAAAGGCAGCAGAACTTTATCAAGTTTTACAATCAATTTCAACTTCACTTTATGAAGAATTGTGAAGAGTAGAAATCTGTCCAATGGTGCCGTGGCTAAATTTAAAGAAGCGATTCCTGCTGCCTTAAACTCAATAACTTGGCTAACTGATAACTGTAATATTAGCTATAGCCCCTCTCAGCTGGATCAGCTTGTTGACGACTCTGCCAGTCTACTAAGATCCACTTTGGACTCAATTGCGCCACTGAGACAAAAAACTATTAAACGTCAGAGGGCGGCTCCTTGGTTTACTCCTGAAACTCGTGAACTTAAACAAGCATCCCGTAAATTAGAGAGAATATGGCGCTCCAATAAGAGGGAGGAGTCACGTATACTTTGGCGGGAAAGTCACAATAACTACATGACAGCCTTACGACATGCTCGAGCTGCCTACTACTCCTCACTAATTGAAGAAAATAAAAACAACCCTAGGTACCTTTTCAGCACTGTAGCCAGGCTGACACAGAGTCAGAGCTCTGTGGAGACTGTGATTCCTCTAGCTCTTAGCTGTGAGGACTTTATGAGCTTTTTTAATGACAAAATTCTTAAAATTAGAGATAAAATTAGCAACTCCCTGCTTTCACCTGAACCTACCGTACCATTACTTGTAGTCAGACCTGCGTTAGATCATTTTTCTACAATTAGCCTTCAGGAGCTAAATTCTCTTGTCTCCTCCTCCAAACCATCTACCTGCCTTTTAGACCCGATCCCAACTAAACTGTTCAAGGAGGTCTTTCCCCTAGTTTGTCCATCCCTGCTGGAGACAATAAATATATCTCTATCAACAGGCTACATGCCACAGTCTTTTAAAGTAGCTGTAATCAAACCTCTCCTTAAAAAACCTAACCTCGATTCGGGAACATTAGCCAACTACAGGCCTATATCAAACCTTCCATTTACTTCAAAGATCCTGGAGAAAGTAGTGGCTAATCAGCTATGTGACTTCCTTCAAGACAACAGCCTTTTTGAGGACTTTCAGTCAGGATTTAGAGCTCATCACAGCACAGAGACTGCTCTAGTTAAAGTAACTAACGACCTACTCTCAGCTTCAGATGAGGGACTTCTCTCAGTACTTGTTTTATTAGATCTTAGTGCGGCTTTTGACACCATTGATCATGATGTTCTTATACAGAGATTAGAGGTATTACTCGGGTTTACAGGGACTGCCTTAAATTGGTTTAAGTCCTACTTATCTGATAGATACCAGTTTGTACACGTGAACAACAAGTCCTCTGTGTACACTAAAGTAAGTTACGGAGTTCCTCAAGGCTCTGTGCTAGGTCCAATTCTCTTCTCCATTTATATGCTTCCCCTCGGTGATATCATGAGGAAATACTCCGTTAATTTTCATTGTTATGCTGATGATACTCAGCTGTATGTATCGATGAAGCCAGGTGAGACAAATCAGTTATCTAAACTAGACGCGTGTCTAAAGGACATTAGGACATGGATGGCCCAAAATTTTCTTCTCCTTAACTCAGACAAGACAGAGATCATTGTGCTGGGCCCTCGACACCTTAGAGAAACCTTTTCTAATGATTTAACTGCCCTAGATGGCATAAGCCTGACGCCAAGCACAACTGTGAGAAATCTTGGGGTCCTATTCGATCAGGATCTATCCTTTAACTGTCACATAAAGCAAATTTCAAAAACAGCCTTTTTTCATCTTCGTAACATCGCTAAAATTAGGCCTATCCTGTCCCAGAGCGATGCTGAAAAGCTTGTCCATGCTTTTGTTACCTCTAGACTGGACTACTGTAATTCTCTTCTTTCAGGCTGTCCCAGTAAGTCGCTTAAGACGCTTCAGCTGGTCCAAAATGCTGCAGCACGTGTGCTGACTAGAACTAGGAGAAGAGACCATATTACTCCAGTATTAGCCTCTCTGCACTGGCTTCCCATTAAATATAGAATAGAATTCAAGATTCTTCTTCTCACCTATAAAGCTCTCAGTGGACAGGCACCAGTTTACCTCAAAGAGCTTGTAGTGCCGTACAACCCCTCTAGAACATTACGCTCCCAAAATGCTGGCCTGCTCGTGGTTCCATCAGTCTCTAGAAGTAGTATGGGAGGTAGAGCCTTCAGTTATCAGGCTCCTCTTCTATGGAACCATTTACCGACCACGGTTCGGGAGGCAGACACCCTCTCTACCTTTAAGGCTAGACTTAAAACATTCCTCTTTGATAAAGCTTTCAGTTAGGGACCAGCTCATAGTCCATAGTTTAGACACATAGTTAAGATGCAATAGGCTTAGACTGCCGGGGGGATCTGGCACATTGGGCTCTATCCCTCTCTCTCTCACACTCTCTCTCCATATCTGCCTCTGCCCCTTTCTGTTTGCTCCTGTACTCGTCTCTGGCTCTTGTCTTTTAGGTTGCCTGGGATCCTTGGTGGAGACTGCCTGCTGCTGTGGAGTCACGAAGCCTCAATAACTACAATTACAGACATAACACATATTTGGCCATCTCACTCCAGTTCATAATCATTATAGCTGTTAATGTTGATATTAACATGATCTTTCTATCCATGGTTGATACATCTATAGTAACTATCTCTAGCTCCACATGGACATGAGATCCCTCCTGAAAATGAGGTGTCACATCTCAAGAGGTCTACCATTAATACATTTATACTTAACGGAGACAAATATGGTAGGGATGCACTTGTGGTCTGGGCACCCATGAGTTCATCACTACCATAAATTCTTACTTCCAGTAAGACTTTTATTGATTATACTTCTATAAATTTTTCACCACAACCACACAGACATGAGGACCCTCCTCTAATAAATTTGTTTGCAGCAGAAACAAATTTGACGACGACAGGTCTATGATTGGTCCATTGATCTGTCACTAGCTTTAGTTCTTACTTTAGTCCACTTGTCTCCACTTACCTCCCTCCCTTTGCCCACACACCCAACACAGCATCGTGTGGATTTGCTGTTCATCATGAGACTGGGGTCCACATTCAAGATTTCCTGCTGCTTAACAGAAGGTTTTTTCTTGCCGCCATGATGGAGGGATTCATGATTGGCTATATGGATTCATGTTGGGTGTTGGATGTATATATTTGTATATATATGTATATGTGTATTTTATATGTATATATGTATCTATGCATATATGTGTATCCATAATATGAAGAGCTTTGTGCTCTATTGTAAAGTGTCTTGAGATAACACTTGTTATGAATTGGCGCTATACAAATAAAGATTGATTGATTGATTGATTGATTTATGTCGCCCATGGGCTCAAATGTGTGGCTTCGACAGTCCAGAGTTTAAGAATCATCTGGTCATGGAGGAATGCACAGTGCATGTAGGCAGTGTGCTATGTGCATATGATTGAGGAAAAGCATAGATATTGTCAAGTATACCAGCATGAAATGTGGCTGTTTTAGTCAAGATGATATATTTACCCAGTTTTATTTAAAATCCCTGATAAGGGTCAGCCTTCAATTTTGTAACTTCTGCTTTTATTCCCGTTTGTTCCCATAAATTTCTGTTAATTCCCATGAAAAGTTTTCAGCTTTGAAAATTCCTGGAATTTTTCAACCATATAAAAATTTTTTTTTTTTATCAATCGAAATTGTGGGCTCCAAAAACTAAATCTTTTTTTTTTTAGAAAAGGTTTAGTTTAGAAAAGGAAATTGCGATAGAACATCCTGCTGTTAGCATTATGATATATCCGTATTTATCATATCGTCACTACAGTATTGTGATCAGGCCCGCCCGCCACAATGGCTGGGCCCCTGAAAAACCTGTTAATGGGCCTCGAGGATGCTATTAAATTCTATCAGTGGCATCGATGCCAGCTCTCTGAAAAGGTTTGCTCCTGTGCCTGGCATAAATAAGAATATGGAGCAGACTAAAATAAGTTTGTCACAGGTCTTAACATGGTCATTTAGATCAGCATTACTGCTCTTAAGTCAAATTCAAACAGTCTGTCAAAAGCATAAAAATTACAAGAGAAGGTTCTGCCAAAAGTAGCGGTTAACATTTTGTAACAGGTGAGAATAAATAAATCATATTTTTGTCTTCGTTTTACAAAACTAATCATTACTATAAGAGATTTATAATTAAAGGTTATCACTATGTAAATGTAAGGTGGACCATGTGTTTGCTAACCTGCATGGGTCCCTCCTTCATACTGGGCTCAAGAAAGCTCTCCTTTTGTCCTCAGGTGTGTGTGGCCTTGGCTGTGATATGTATCATCTGGCTCAAGTCCTATTAAAACACAATCCTATGTTTAATAGTCAACGTTTTTATGTCCTCACATTGTACCAGGGTGTTTTTATATCTTGCCTATTTTTATTTTATTAAGGTTTTAAGGATACTCACTGTTAGGGGAATGATTAGCATGACTTCAAACCCCCAGTCTGTCACCAGTGTTGTCCGACAGCCTTAACACCTGATTCAACTCAGCCTCTTTGTTACTGTTGATCCAGAATTTGTCTAAGAGTGCTTTCAATGTGAAAACTATCGCAAAATAAGACTCAAAAGCATTCTTCAGAGGCCAAATGGAGTCACGCTGTCTTTGTCCAATTGCTTCTACAGCCTAAAATTTATTATTTATTGATGGGGAAAAAGCAATAGTTAGCATTAGTTAGCACATACCTGCAGATGGCTGGAGCGTTTGAAGGCTTTCCCACACTGCGTACACACGTGAGGCTTCTTCTGCGAATGAGTGATGGCGTGTCGTTCGAGGTCCGAGAGGTAAAAGAAGACCCGTGGGCACAGCTGACAGTACAGCACCCTGCGAGAGCCCATGTTGTTGGCCGACTCCTCTGATGAGACGGGATCCAGCGGGTCAAGGGGCTCGAGTTTACCAGAGGAGAGGATGGATTCTACGGGAGGGGAAGGAGGAGCAGCAGCGTTGGAGAAGTACAGATGGTCATCCAGAGGTAAGTGTTGCGAGTGGATGTCTGATGAGTCGAATTTGGACTCTGAGGTGGGTGACTGGGTCTCAGAGGTGGGCAGAGTTAATGGGTCAAAGGTCAAACTAGCAGAAGGTTCTAAAGTTGATGGCTTGTTGTTTTCATTTGAGATGTCTTCGGCAGATATGGCTTCACTTCCTAGGTTTGATTCAGAAGAGCTGATTTGAGAGTGAAAAATAGGAGTTGTGCCATGTAGGTCGTTTTGAGGAGCAGGAGAGGACGACTGTGCGGCAAGAGAGGTGAGAACAGTACTGGCACTGACATTATTTACCCCTGACAAGATGGCAGGAGGGTTATTGGGACTCAGTCTGATGACAGGGTGAGACAGCGTGGGCAGAGGTGATCCCAGCTGACCAGGTGGCACAGGGAGGGAGACTGCTGGGGATGAGGCTGCTGTGATCTGTGACAGCTGACCTGTGGAGGGATCGAGGATAGCAATCGGGGTGGAGGTAGAGGCAGAGTCACCAGAGGAAGCTGTGGGTACGGAGGAAAGGAGAAGGAACATGGGGGTGGAAGCACCAGGGGGGGTCTGGCTGACGGAGAAAGGAAGTGAGAGACCCACAGAAGCCGTGGAGAGCTGAGAGGAGGAAGGGGAGGCAGAGAGGAGGAGAATAGGAGTGTTAGTAGAGGTGTTTGTGAGGATCTGGATGGGCTGGGCAGGAAGTGAAATCCCAGAGGAAGCTGACAGAACAGCACTAGACTCCTGAACAGGTTTAACACTCAAGTCTGCAGTCATAGACGGGTCTGAATTAGCGATTTCACTCGTGAGGACATCATTTGTCGTCGTCTGATCAGCAGATAGCGATAGAGAATCTGCAACTGGGGCTGGTGTGGGGAAAACATCATCTGAAGGTGCTTTTAGTGCATTTTCTAAACTTTGGCTAACATTAGCATCTGCTAACGGTGATGACTTTGTTGCTTCCGCCTCTGTTGAACTGGCCTGATCTGACTGAGGATCCTCTGATGTGGAAGCATCAACTTGCGGCACTTTGACTCCATCTGGACTGAGAGTATATGGGATTCCCTGGTCGTCTATGAGGAGAAGATTTTCAGTGTCACAGTCCTCGGAGGATAAGGAGTTCAGGATGGTGTCAGGAAAATAAGATGGTAAAAGCAGAGAGTCCTCAAGTGCATCAGTTCCGTCCATACGCAACACAGACACCCCCTCATCATCCTCTTCAACTATATCTCTGTCTCCTTCTCCCTCATATTCATCCACCTCCATGATCAGTGAGCTCTCACAGCCCGAATCATCCAGGAAGCGTCCAAATCTCCTCTCCCTGCTTTCTTTTTTCTTGGGCAAACTCAGATCCAGTGGTTCTGTCTGTTCTTCCATCCCTAACTCATGTAACGTCTCGCACGACTTCAAGTCCATTTCTTGCAAAATTAAAGGAATAGTTTCAATTTCCCGCTCTGTAATTTCCTCCTTTATCCTTTTATGTGTCAGTATTTTTACTGTATTAGTGCAGGTGATTAAAGGAGTCTCCGAACCATTACTTTGGATGATTTGAACAGAAGAAACGTCTTTTTCTTGGCAGACTTTACTTTTATTCTCTGCCTTTGTCTCATGGAATGATTCAGTCTTAGCCTCCTCAGTCTTTTGATCAGCAGCTTCCTTGACTTCCTTCATTTTTAACAGCACATATTAGGATTTTACCTTGTTTTTTTTCTTCTTCAGCTGACACAGGAACTGGTCTTGTAAAATATGTTTGAGCAAAGTCTTTGGTCAGGCTGATGGCAGAGTTTGTGATTGGCCTCTTGCACTGTGGGGGAACAACAATTTTGAGTCTGATTGGCTGGCTGCGCACCACAGGCATCCCGGCCTTGACTGTAATTGGCTGTTTCAGCCCAGCAATCTTGTTTCTTGTTTCCTGAAAGGCTGGCTTAGAAGTCCCGCCCACCTCTGGCTTTTTCCCATTGATTGAAAGAGCATCTCTCCTCCTGATGGTCAGTGCTGCTGTGACAGGGCACGGCTGGAGGTTACCTGGTACTGTACTGGGTGAGGTCTTTTCCTTTGGGTCCACAAAACCCTCTGTCACTGGCCCTGATCCCTCTGCATGCTGGCTGCCATTTTGGACATCCAGGCTGCCACTGGTCAGGACTGAAGCCAGCTGAGAATCCATTTTGGGGCATACCCATTTATATTTCTACACAGAAGGGAAAAAACTGTGTTAGAAACTTGGCGCAAAATCTTAAAAAGAAAAAATATGGTGACATAGGAAGGACATAAAATACATTTGCAAATATATTTTGTTATTGTCTTTTCATATATATTAATATTATCCACACTTGATTTGGGGGTCAGACGTGGTTCAAAAGCCAACAGTGAGTTTCTGTGATATTTCTGACAGTGTGTAAATGAAGCAGACTAAGCCCCCAGACTCCCTACAGCGACATGATGAGCGACTCATTTAACCCCTCCTCCTCTTCCTCGCCATCATTAGCCCGTCCTGATCATTATGTTGGATACCCTGCATGATCTTTAATCACATCCAAGCGAATTCCCCACAGGATAAGTCGTCTATCACTCAGAAACACACCGGCTTTGACAGATGTGAGCGACACATTTCCTCATTCACGCTTCAGTCGTCTGCATGCAGCCCCAACAATAAACGTCTAATTTCCAAACCAGCTAGGGAATAATATTTGCTCTGCGTTTGGTTTGCGGATACGAGGATATTCTAAATATTTGTCTGTGGATAAACCGAGAAACACTGTCCGTGGAGGACGCCATTACGCACAGTCCTAGGTCCGAAATGCAATGCCAGTATTATTGTAACGGCGCGTGTGCGTTTTGACAGCTCTCGGACCTGGGACACCGCCATCACATCGTCAGCCGGAGTAGACAAACGTTCATATTTACAGACTGTCTCGGTGTGTAGCGAATCCTTCTCTTTCCACCGGAGCTTCCTCGGACCTACAGCCAGCCATTTTAGAGCCGAGGGTCCGAGACAGCGCGAGCGCAGCCCGGCAGCTTTTTAGGACAAACTTTCCCCGCGCGCACTGTCATTCCCTCCCGCCGTGTTGTCAGAGCCGGTGGAGCACGCGCCGGACTCCCTTTCGATACATTTAAAACTGTATTTTAAACTATACTCCACCCATACTCTCGCGGCATAGGGACTGGCTTACCCGTGCTGTGGATATTTCCGGAGGACCAAATATGACTGTGCAGTGTAAAGGGTGATGCTGCGAATGCCGAGGGAGGGAGGGGTCAAGGGGAGTTGCTATGGTGTCGCAGCCTACCGGGTCCGACCAGTAGCCATGTTCAGCCTATGAGTACGGTTGAACCTGCAGCCTGGGAAGAAAGGCTGTCGGTGCGCCTGGCAGTCAAAGAGAAGGGAAGCAAAGCAAGAGACACATGGAAACACCACAAAAATGTGGCCTTGACTTAACACTCCAGCACCACGTCTCACAAAAAGGAAGCCAGAATCCGTTTAGACACAACTTTATTTCAAATCATTAACACTTACAAGCCTGGAGACTTGATGCGTCACGTTTAACGGAGGAAAGAAAGAGCACAGTGAGATATCACAGAGTCATTAGGAGTGAGGTTACATGAAAGTATCATCACAGGCATAACTGGTATTGTAATGCGTTATATCAATGTTTCTCAACTGGTGGGACCTAAAGTGGGACAGGAGCTGTTCTCAGAGGATGGAGAATAGGGGTAGAAATCGAAAAACCAATTCCAGTTGCTCTCAAAGAATCAGCATCACAAGTCTTTTTGCTTATCAGTTTCTTTTACTTTGTTCTGCATGCCTTGCAAATCAAGGATATCATGCTCTCATCCCTTAGCCTGACAAACCAGATGGACAGTTCAATATACTATACAGAATACTGTCTGTATATTTCACTAGTCCACCTGGGCAACACATCACAGAAAGTGAATCTTTCAAAAGCAAATCCAGCAAGTAACTGGATGATCAATCAATCACATTCATGATGAGCCATTTAGATTATTTAGTAGTGTACTGCCGCTGCGTAAAGTACAATTTGTGAGCCACTTGGAGAACAAACTATTGCCAAAACATGTCAGAAGTGGCAAAAACATCTCTTCTTGCTGTCAGTGTAATTTGTTTTTCATTTAATAAAGAAATGCAGTCCAGGTCTGACAAAAATACGACCGAAGCTGTTAGCATCTATGCTAATCTCTGTGCATCATGCTTGTAGCTCCCACCTCTTCATGCGTTAAAGGACGCTGATTGGGCCGTGCTACTTTGGGCCAAGCTCAGACATTGCAGATTGGAGCTTGGCAGGATGGATCTGTGGATTACAGACACTGAATCAGGTGGATCAAGCTGCTGCACAAGGTTACTTCTTAGAGGCAGTCAGCAGAAATTATAATAAAGTTGTCAAAAATGTAATCACGGCAGAAAGAGAGTATAAGTGGTCAAAATTTGGTCTTAATTCTCAACAACAAGATACCTATTGCACAATGTTTAGTCGGTGAAAACAGCCGAAAACTTACAGAAGCATTCATCTATGTAGCGCGGCATTGAATATCAGGAGCGTCATGTGTTTGACATTCTAGCACCTGAAAACCTATCTAGGCCAACTTTGGCCCACACAGAAAATCAGCAGGAATCAATAAGGGAATTGTTCAAGAATACGAACCGATAAGCAGAATCTATAATGGAACTGATATCTATAAAATCTAATCAGTCCCCATTCCTGGAGTTAAATGTGCTTGGAAAAGAAAGGCTTTGATGATGTAGCAGTGCCCTAATAGTTTAAACACACTGGATGGATGGTGGCTGATGTGTCAGCTCTAACATGCGACACAATGGCTCTAAGACTAGGCACGAGTGTTACATTTTGGCTGCATCTGCCTGCTATCACAGCCATGTCTTCCTTCATAGGATTTACCTCTTCATAAGGCCATATAGGATTTTTTTTCCCTTGAGCTTAACTGTCAAAAATAATATACAAGAATGGGCATAGGGTCATGCGTTTAATAGTAAATGAGGAAATTGAATGTTTTGGAAGAAACAAAACAAATCTTCTCCAAAGTGACTACATTTATCATATAACTGACCCTGGAAAATTTGAGGATAGAGAACTTTGCACAGCATGATTGATTTTGCTCAGGTAATTTGTACAAAATATTTTTTTCAAGCCTTTGGCCAGTCAATGCAAGCTTCCAACAGTTACACAATTTCGCAAAGATAACTGCAGCCTCCATTTTTCCTGAAGTCAATTTTCCTGAAGTTTCATGTCTGGCAAGCCCACATCCAACCAATGAAGTTATAGGCATGAATAGCGCAGACAAAACAGTCTAAAATGGTGGACTGCTCTATCATGTGTTTGTTTCATAGCACCTGAAATATTCTACTAAAGGCAGAAAAATTACAGGGATTATTATTTTAAAAATAATGTGCGGAAGAAGACTGCATTGGAGCTGCAATATGACAACGGGGTGTGTACACTCAAGCTTTAACCTTTCTGACTAGTTGGTCCTAAAGCCTCTGTGGTACATTTTAGCTCCTAAACAGCAGAACCAAACAAAATGTTTTCTTTACATATTTGCTTTATTTATTAGGTAGTCTTTTTCTGTTTGCATAGTTAAATTGAGCACTTGTTCATCGCTTGATGTCCAGTCTATTTCATCATTCACAGCACGATTTCTTTAGAATATATATAATCTCTTTGTGAAACTGCACGACTCTTAATGTAAATTGAAAGGCAAGTTAAAAGTTGTAACAAATATTTGCTCCATTCATGCCATTAATTACTATCACCATTAAGTGTCCAAAAGGGTGATAGTTTTAATACAGAAATGGAAGTGTGTCCATAGAGGAGGCAAACTGGGGTTTTACTCTGAGTTTTACAGCACGCTGTGAAAGATGGACAAGCCTTCCTTTCTCTAAAATTCTTGCTGTGTGGGATGCGTACTAGACGTGCCCTTGCACAGCAGCCTCACAGCTCTGACTTGGTAACATATTGGCCAAAATGAAAATCGTCACATGTCAGAGCTGTCACGCAGTCAAAATGCATACAGTTTGAAACTGCCATATGGGAACATGGATCCATTTACTTCATTTTTCATGAAATTTAGTTATTTATTCATCTCAATTATCTTGGAATATTCAAGAGGGTCTTAGCATTTCAGTGTATGAATTTCTCAAAATACTGACAGAACCACCAAACTTTGGGCCTATAGGTATCATGTCTAAAAAGAGTAAAAGTATGAAAAAGACATTTGGATGAATGCCACTTCAGGCTTCAGCTTCATAGACTGATACTTTTTCCCAATTTTTCTCAGTTTATATGCTGTTATGGGAAAAAAAAGGGTAAAAAAATTGTATGCATAAAATTTCCTCAGAGGGCATTCAACTTGTCCCTTTGTGCTGTCATTTTTTATTCCTTTTAGGTCCAAACTGCAGCTCTTCCATAAAATTAATTTGAATGTTTTCAATTCTTCAGGAATTTAAATTGTGATTTTTCATAACAGATGTGGTGGTGGTGGTTCAGAGGCCAGACCAGTTGAGAATCACTGCATTAAATATACATCATAATAGAGGCCTATGGATTGCAGCCTTTGGCTCAAGCCTGAGAAGTATTACTTTTGATGATTATAATTCTGTCTGCAGAGTGATGGCATGCATTAAAGAGAGATGATGAAAATCCACATTGTAGAATAGACAGCTTAGTCTTATGATACACAAGAGCTGTGAATAATATTTCAGTGTCTACCAGACCAAAATCTTAGTATAGCTAGTTAAAGGAAAGATGCAAAATGGAGAGTGGTTTTCTGGGATGACAGGTGCCGGTATGAGTCTGGTGAAAGCACTCTTTCTGTGACACAGTGTCATGAATGTTGGCTGGGTTGGGGTCAGACGGGCAGGTCATCACTCCACATCACCAGGTTCGCACCCATCAATCTCTGAGACCAGCCGGTGGGGGAAAAGTTTGAACTGCAGCCATGTGGGCTCTGAAAGACAAAGTCGATGTGTCAATAATTAATCATTTCATGGCTCTTAACAGATGCAGATAGGAAAAGGGTGTTCAGGTTTACCAAGGTAGCAAGCTGGTGGCTGCAGCTCTCCATCGAAGCAGGACTTGACTGCAGTGATGCTGCACTGCTTATGAGGATGTTTGCAGAAAAACATCACGTTTTCCCCATGAGGAACCATGGCATCCGTAACATCAAACGGCCAGCGCTTCTCTCCACCAATCATAACACGACTCCGGTCAACAGGGATGAGGCAGCGAGCTACAGAAACAATCAGCAAAGAAATTATAATATAAACATTATTCACAAAATGCTGATGCTTGTATTTATCTTCCTTTCACCAAGTATCTGGTAGATCTGTGTACGTCAATGCAAATAGGTGTATTTGCATTCTGCAAACATTGAATGTGCCACATAAATTTAAATGCTTAATTAGACTTTGCTCTTCCTGATTTAAACTTCTCGTCTGAATACATTTAGCATGTAGTGTATCTATTTTGGACCTTCCTCACCTCTGCAGTGTGGGGGCTCTGCACTCCAGTTACCACTGGGTAGGCAGGTGACCTTCTGGGGTCCATCCAGCAGGAAGTTCTTCTTACAGAGGTAGTGGATGTCAAAGCCTACTTCATACTCAGTCTTCTGGACAGCCACCACGTAGCCTTGCTCCACTTCTGGAGGAGGCTGGCAGAATACGTCTGATTGAGCTAGAGGAGCAGATAATCAGAATAAGGATTATTCAATCCAGATGGAGAGGTAGTTAAAAAAAAACATGACAGTGCAACAATGAGTCAGTTTGTTTATTGTTCCATCATATCTTTGCATTGTTTTAGCAAAAGCCATAGTTGATAGAGTAAGCATCCTGTGTGACACACAAATCTATCTGATGACTCAAAGGCCAAATATTGTCCATGTACACAAGCCACAGTGTATCAAGAACCAAGAATCCTTTTTTTGTCATTATGTGGGGAACATAATGAAAATTGACCATACTAGATTAATATTAGTGTCTTTTATGCTGTACGTAGAAGAGAGGAATGTCATTTCTCAATTTTGGGAAAATATGAAAAATAGAATGTGGGCCAATTAATGTGTTTTATTTCTATTTTTGTTTTTGGACTCCAGTGATCATGAAATTGATATAAGCAATTGATACAATCAAACAGATATTTGTTTTGAATGATATTGTGATATCAATAATATAGGACACATTTCACTGGTTGTTAAACACCTCCATCACATCCATTTTGAACTTAAATCACACTCAGAAATTAGGACACTTTAAAAAATGGAAACTCTATCAGTGACACATGTAGATATATACAATTTCAAATATATTAATATTCAATTCAAATAACGTTATTGACATGAATGTTGTAGGTCATTATTGCCAACACATTTCATCAAGAAATGAATAAATAAAAAGAAATAAATCTAGTCAAATTGCATTTGTAGTAGTTAATTTTATATGTATTTATCAGACTACAAGTGGGTTTGATTACAAAAAAGCCCTACAATGTGGAAATCCAGTGTGTATAACAATGTAATAAAACACTGATGTTAATTTGATAAAATCAACATGTCCTTGATGATAGCTTTTAGTCTTGTGACCTGCACAAAGGTCTGAAGGGCAACAGGCTGACTGAGGCTGCTTCACCTGCTTTTTTAATTTTCACCTCTACAAAATGACACTTGCTTATAACCCATGAAACCATAGAAAAAGTGAGATTTTAAAATAGACTCCAAGTTTTAGGTCCTTTAACTCTTATGCAGCTAATGTCAGTTATTTCTACACATCTTGATTTCCTTATAGCCATACCACAATAAAAATAAAATCAGTGGATCAATGTTAATTTATGCAGGTGGAATTTAGATGAGTCAAACTGAAAGTGGTTTGTTGTGACAACACCTATTTGTCTTTAAAGATGAAAAATTTGGTTATCACTCAAAATGTTCTAGCCACACAGGTCAGGCTTTGATAATGAAAACAATCTAATCACTTGGCAATTAATTCTGTGCTTTTTTTTTTCAGAAATGGTCTTCTTGAAAAGTAACTGGGTAGGCCTGGTGCATACCATGCAGTATAAAATTTGACCACAAGATGGCAGAAACGCACTGCAAAAAAGAGCCTTGTATCTTATTGAGGGGCCTCCATTTGAAAGATTTTGTGTGCTTCTCTTTTCTCTCTGATTCAGCCTCTTTAGCATATCTACACACGCACACAAGAAATGAATGTTTCTGCCAGGAAATAACACGCAGACTCTCAGTCCACTCACCCTCCCATGTATGAAAGAACAGATGTGTCAATGGAATGAAGGAAAAGCATCAATACTTAAATGAGAAGGAGTGTGCATGGATTAAAGATGGGAATTGAAAAAATTGTATTAATACCAATGCAACATTGATTCAACTTATTGACCCAATTATTTTTTGGTTACCATATCGATTCCTATGAATTTTCTGTATGAAAAAAGTAGGCCTACACTGGAATTCAGGGCTAACAATGTCAAACACATGGCATGGCATATTTAAGGTCATTCTGTATTAACAGAAGCTTCAGTAAGTTGGTGGTGTTTTGACCCATGCTTGAAATTACAGATGCAGACACTGGATGTTGTGCAGGTAGCGTCATACTGTCTCCTGTCTACTAGATCACATCTTGGACTACTTCATTTGTGCAGACTACCTCTGATGAGAGTGTGACTTCCTTGATTTACAAGGCATCCAGAATGTACCGGAAGTAATTAATAAAGGAATTGTTAAGTATACAGACAAATTGTTTTGATTCCTTGTGCTATTTCTTAGAGACTCTCAACCCAAATTGGTTTTTGATTAACATCTCCACTGAAGACATCATAAGTATTTGTGTATGCAGTAAGTTCATGTTTAAATGAAAATAAGCACATGAGCATGTAAATTATAGTGAATATATAAATAATAGTAGTTACAATAATATATCATAATAAGCATAAATGCATATTTAATTGACTTAATTTTAAGTATTCCTGCTCTCTTTAATGATTTCTTGTAAAAAGTAAAGCATATTCTATTGCTTCTTGGAACCTGAGGTTTGTGTTGATTTTGGCACCTCGTGAAGCCAAAGTAAAATATCTTATCTCTACTGACTCTGTCATGTGCATGTTAAACTGATGCTTTCTGACAAAAGCTGGGTCTGCTTCCGATGTCAATTATATCAATTATTGTAGATATTTTGAGCAATACTAAAGGAAAGGTTGCTTATTCAGCACCCAGTTAATCACATTTGTCCGACACCTACTCTCGAGGGCCCACTCTGCCTGATAAGCCCTGTAGTGATCGCTCAGCTGCTGGGTGCCATTCTGTCAACAACTTTGTATTCATTATACCAGCTATTCTCTGCACTTGGTTTGCCAGCTTGAGCCAATGGGCTTAAACTACCAATGACGCAATGATAGGATGTCAAACTAGTAGGTCTATTTGGAACAGCCAGTTGAATGAGCCGTTTTAGGCTGCTAAAGGTGCCCTAAAGATGGAGGGAGGGGAAATCCAGATGCAGCACACTTTCCTCGTGCTCATTTAGGTGCTCAAGTGAAAGAGACATGTAAAACACACTAAGAGGCATATACAAGTCAAAAAATCATAATATGGGCTCTTTTAAGTTAACTAAAGGTTATTTCCATATCAATAATTGTAATGCATTTAAAACTTCTGGTTTGACACTGAACTCAGCAGAATATTGGAAATGACAATTTCCAAATGAGAAAAATATTTGAATGTTTCAAACAACAGGACAAGATCCTTTGGTGAAAAACATCACTTACACTTAGGACAAGGACAGTACTAGAAAACACAAGAAGTTCCTGCTTTGTCCACACGGGGTGCCAAATCATCCAAACCAAAAGTTCCTCACAGAAGCTTCAGCTGGATTAAATATGAAACACCACATTTTAAAACACAATTGAGTGTCCAAAAGTGCTAATAAGTACATGAAGTACAACTTAAATGTACCAGTACTTTGTATATTACCACAACACAACTGCTTTCTTTAGCATGAATTCATGGTAACCCATTAGAAGAGGGTCCTTATATTGTTCTTTATATTCTAAATTACAAAAACTTAACTTTAGGTAATGAGGTGGATGGATGAGCAGATGGATAGACGGACGAACAGACGGATGGACAGATGGATTTTGAAAGTGTCTTGAGGGAGAAGACTTATTTTTGTGGGACCACTACCTTAAAAGTGCCACTCTAAGCGAAGCTATTTGAGATCATCGTTCTTGTGCAGCAACTTAACATTAATAAGCAGTAATAAGGAGGGTACTGAAGGAAAACTCTTACTTAACAGCCCACTTGTTATAGATTATGGTCATGTAAAACTAGTCTCTAGTATGGCTCTTAAAAACCACTAAAAAAAACGTCAGTATGCTCCTACTAAGCATGCTAGTAAACTGCAATTTAATGATGCATATATGAGCCCTAAACTAAAATGCTAAGATGCTCACGTGCATTTGCTTCCTTACATATATCTTATACTTTTACTGTACAACATTATTATCAGAGGGTCTAACCATGCAGTAGATAGTAATTCATGATGTATTTCAACTTGTGCTGTGTAAAAATGTGAGTTCTTTATCAGCTACAGCTCGGTACAGTCAGTGATGCGTGCTGTGTTTAAGCCTCCTCAGGGAGACGCAAAAACACAGCACAGAAGAAAAAACATGACCCAAAATATGTTCTCAATAACCCACACAAACAGGAAAAACATAAGGTGTTATAAGTTTGTAACAGACTTCTGTGGATGTAATTTTACACATAACCCCATTAGAAAGTGAGAAAGAAAGAAGAAAGTACAAAGGAAGTCAGGTGAGAGTGTTAAACCAGCGAAGCAGGGCAGCAAAAAGAGAGATGGGGGAAGAACCGTCCATCACTTTACCTCATTTGACTTGTGTTTACTAAGGTTTTCAAGGTTTTTGTTTAGTTTGTGACCCACAGAGGCGTTTCACCTTATGTCTTGTTCTATTCAAGTTGAAATAGCCCTTCTTAGGTAAGAAATCAAAGTTCGATGAGCAGGTGAAACACCTCTCCGAGCTCACAGCTATATCCGTGCTTGTGTAACAGCCGGCAGCGCTCGTTCCTGGATGTTTGAGTGCCTCACGCTCATGGAAATATAAATATCAAGAGTGGTGCTTGGAGAGAGGCTGCAGCGACCCGAGCTCCATCAAACAGGAGGTTTTGGAGCTGTACGCCGCTTTGAAAGGCAGAGACAAGCTCTCGCCTGAGGGCTGTCTTGGGTATCTGAGAGCGAGGAACGTTAATATAAGAATGCAAAAGGCACCTATGGGAGAGGAAGAGTTACAAGTCTGTTTGGCTGCAGATGAGAGCCCGGAGCCCAGTTTCTGTTTTCACATATCGCCCTTCTTCTGCCTCGCACTGCTGCCACCCACACAGGCTGCAGCTGAGGCAGGTACAGCAAATTGTTCATTTAGAGAACTGCAGTTCTTCTTTTTTATTCTGAAAAGACCACAGAAACACAAATACAAATACACTTCAATCCTATTAAGACCAAAGGTGCAAAGGTTGAGGTTTTACAGTATTTATCCTTCTACAAACATTTGCATGCACACAAATCTAAACAGGCCCAGAGTTGCATGCTTGTTCTTCTCCCATTGTGCAGAGAGAGAGACCTTATCAGGCCTCAGATGG
Organism: Cetoscarus ocellatus; assembly: GCA_037902135.1. Taxonomy (NCBI): domain Eukaryota; kingdom Metazoa; phylum Chordata; class Actinopteri; order Labriformes; family Labridae; genus Cetoscarus; species Cetoscarus ocellatus. The sequence continues at coordinate 143 of JBAMNC010000666.1, read as the reverse complement.
AAAAGGATGAGAGGAGAAAAAGATGAGAGGAAGAGAGGATGAGAGAAAAGAGGAAAGCAGGGAACAGAAAGGCCTGCAGCAGCACGAAAAAGAGAGCTCTCTGACTCTTCTGACTGTGATCTGTCGCCCACTCACTCACGCAC